>VWZS01007271.1:4211637-4332220 GCA_013397075.1 Rhabdornis inornatus
CGGGGCGCGGGAGCCGCGGACACACCGCGGGAGGGCGTGCGGCGAGGCGGCGGCGTCCCGGGCGCGCCCCCTCCCACCGGGCGCTGCTCCGCGCCGCCGCCCGGCAGGAGGAGATGGAGGAGGTGGAGGTGCGGGACGCGCTGCTCCCGGAGGCGGCCGGCCGAGCCCCGGTCTCCCCGTGAACGGTTTGCAGCGGGGGCACTGGGCTGCTGCGGGCGCTGTGCCCCTCAGAGGCAACTCATCGGACGCGTATCGAGGGGTGGCGGGGCCGTGGAGATGCAAGAGAAAAAAGTTAGGGGTCCCCAGAGCCCCAGTGTTAAGTTAAACTGGTTTGTGGAGTCTGCTTTGCACAGCCGTGTTTAGCATGTAACCCACTGGTGAAAGAAAAACGAATAAATAGGGAAGGAAGATAACTGTGTTGAGAAAAGGGCACCTTTTTGATTACTTAATTATAAATAAATAAAAGGTAGTGAAAAAGTTAGCAGAGATACTCATGTTTGCGTATGCCAGCTACATCTACTGCTCTTGCTCTTGTCTGATTCTGCGGTGGCAAACATCTACTAATGCAAAAACAGGAACTTGCTTTATGTGGTGTTAATTTAAAACGCTTTGACTTTGCAAGTTTTGATTCTGGTGACCCTAACTACTGTTTCATAGATCTCAGAAGAGGCGGTGGCTTCTTCAAAATGTACTTGAAAGTGTCTTTTAAGTTTCTTTGGGATAGTTTCTTGCTGTGATAGTCCGAAACCTGGTTTTTCGTTTGAAGCTGGAAAATGGCGATCTGCTGACTTTCCCCTTTTGCTCTGGGGGTCAACGCGGGGGGGATTTTGCTGGAATTTTCCAGTAAGCGGTGTTGGAGGTAGTTTCCTCCCAGGATGAAATTGGACAACACAACCAGGGGCTTCAGGAGAAAACCTGACTAAGGACAGGGGTAGTACAAGAGTTTCCTGTGGGATGCTTGTTTAACTGATATATTAAGGCATTTAGCCTAGGGAAATGTGGTGATGCCTTTGTCTTCAGTTTTCAGGGAGACTTTTTTTATCTCCTCTAATGTTGCTATAGCTATAAAATAATTCTAGAAAGGTCTGGCATTTTGTGTTTCTTAAAGTTGATAGTGGCAGAGGACAGACCGTATGAATTCTGTGGAAGAAGAAAGACGATAAAATGATGAAAAGAGCAACCCAGAAACGTTATGGCAACTGGGCTGCTTACAGCTTTCTGTGTATCTCAGTGTCTCCCTAGGAGTGGGCTTCCTAAAGCACTTGTGTAATGCTGAATGCTAGTCTGAAATGAGACATGATGTTCTTAAGACACTAGAAGAAGCTATCTTTGTGCTTTCATTTTGGAGTACAACTTTGGTCTTGTGGTACAGGCTAGAAAGCCTCTGGTTTTCATGCTCTCAGTAGGATAAAAGTTCTTTTTGAAACGTGTAAAATGAAACAATTGAGGGCTTTTGACCATAACATAGAATAACCAGCTTCTAATGCAATATATTCTTCATCACTTAGTAAGAGAGTAGCTGGCATAGGAGCTCCAAGGTATTTTGTAGACTTAAAAGCTCAAATTGCAAAAGGAACAAAGGTATTCTAGCCTTGCTTAAACTGTACAGCTTTTCTAGAAGTAACTTCTGAAAAAGCTTAATTTATTTTACATAAATTACTTTACTTTCAACACTATGCTCTGAAAAGAGTACACCTCTTAAAGGATTGGGTTTGGGTGTTCCTGTGTCCTGTAGACCTAGAAATTGTTTTAAAACAGGTAAGTATTTTCAAGCCTTCAGCTGCTGTTGAGAAAGGCTTTTATTCTGCAAATTAATGATCTACTACTGTACTTGATTAGTTCATTTTGGTGGCTGCTTAATGCGGGTGTGCCTGATGAGTATTTGCAACTATTTATTATTCATTCAAGGGGAATTGTTCGGGAGAGACTGACTGTTGGGAACAGTTTGTCCTGTAAATCTTTATCACTTTGGCTAAAAATATGGGCGAGGTATACAACTTTTTTTCTGAGAAAGGGTGGCTGCAAAACTGTGAGGGTTATTGCTTGTTTAAGAATGCTATTTACAGCCTCATAAAAGGAACGATAATAGAAAGGCAGCCTTCCAGGAGAGTACTTAGTGCATCACTTAAGCACTTTGTTGGGCTAATAGTGTAGAAACAAACCTAAAATGCAAGGCAGGAATGGTAGCCCGAAACCTTAATATTAGTAGTTAAAAACTCTGTTTCTGCTCAGTATGTGAGAAAAGCTGGTGAGCAGGATATTCCCTCGGACTAATTCATGCAGGTAAGATTTGGGCATAGGCAGATCTCATCTGCAAGCTGCTGGAAGAGTAGTTTTCTTAAATGCAGAGCTGTCCTTCCTCAGGATATATCCTCCTTACCCTGTTATAAGGAGTTTGACCTCATCCCTGAGGGTTTTCTGCACAGAACTTGCTGGCTCCCTTTTATGCCTCCTTGCCTAGAACATGATACTTCTGTCCTAATATTGCTACTCATTTGTTACCTTTCGTCCTGTTCCTCTCTAGTCTTTCCACTCCTTCCTGGAATCACTGTCCGTTCCCCATAATTTTCCCTCATTCCACCTCCGTTTTGAGACTCCCTCGAGTGAGAAGGGAAATAGCACGGTGGGTGGTTACTTACTGGGTGTTCCAAGTCTCAAAACAAGACTACACATACACATTTGCCAGACAAGAGCAGTGTAGTTGCTCATCCTCTTAATGCAGAGAAATGCAGATTTCAGTTGCTAACTGGGATGTCTGGTGTAGTCTCTTTTTAGTCGAGATGGTTCTGGTCTCAGCTGAGCTGTTGACTCCTGTTGTGTGCTATGAGTATGTAATAGTCTCTGAAACAGAGAATACTGGCTGTTAGAGCAGTGAAAAACGTTAAAGAGGGTGGAACCCTGAACACTGCTTTCAGATACACTGCCTGCCAATACTACAGTGGTGCGTGAAAAAAAGTTAATAAAACTGTTGTGGGATTGGGGGGAAGTAAAAGCAAATTGTTTGTTATAGATCTGCTGTTGAAACCCTGTCTGGTGGTTTATTACTGGGAACCTCACCGTCTGATGATGTAAAATGCTATCATGGCAGCAGGGGAAATGCTTAATTTCAGATTTTTGAAAGCATTCTACAAAAGTAACCATGTTGCAACCCTGATAATTTTCTTTTGTCTGGCAGCGTTTTTTGTATGGACAGCACTATCAATGCTATAGTAGCAACTAGGTGTTATTGTTATAAAAACCAGCTAGACTAGGACTTGAAAAAGATTTTACTTTAGCGTTACCCATAATTAAATCTAATATCCTACCTGATATGTCAATGTGTTCTTGATAGTTTCATCTCTGACTGAAAGAGCACCTCTGTTTTTCTTTTCTTGGAAGTATTAATAGGTTGTAAACTAAACCACGATCTTGGAGAATGTTGCAACAGCTGTAGGACACTTGGCTTGTATTGATAAACTGTCTGGATTCAAATGAGTTTGCAGAAAGTGGAAAATGCCACAAGTTGCAAGTTAAATAACTGAGGTTTCATTTATGCCAAAGCTCAGCTCCTTGTGTGCTTTAATATACCACTTCATGATAACAGTGGTGGATGGTGGAAACACTTCAATAATAGCAGACTCCTAACACTTTCTTGGGAAAGTGTGGAGTTGCCAAATTCAGTCAGCTTAATGGTGTGTAACCCTTCTAGTTCTCATATTGCTCTACAGATTCTATTTTAGAAGTGGCTCATGGACTACCAAGACATATAAGACAAAACCCTGCAGCACCACAGCTCCCTCCATTGCAAGAAAGGATTTTAAAGGTCTTTCTTCCCTTGCCCTTCGGAAAGACACACTGTTCCTTCCTTTTCCTTGCAGCAGGTCTGTCTTTGGTCAGGTTCTTAACTGATCAGAATAATTTACAAACTCTTAAGTTTTTCTCTGTGTCAGTTGAGTTGCAATGGTTCATGTATTGGCTATTGGAGCATGTAGACAACACTCGCTAAAATGAGATTGCTATGTTGAATTCTGGGGCTGCATATAATCCTGGATCTCTTATCTTTTTAGATTACAAATAAAACACATTCTTTCTTTTTGTTTTACAGATTGTGAAAGGTGCAATTTTTGGAGGCTTGTACTTGTATAGGGGAAAACATTCAACTGCACAGCTATCAGCTGAACTGAAAGCTACTTACCTGGTAGCTTGGCTAAATTTACTGATTGAATTTATGCCTAAGTTGCTCTTAATGTAGGGTAAAGCTGTAGTTTCACAATAGAGGGAGCAAGCTGTCTTAACATCTCATGGCAACTCAGAGAATAGGGGATCTCACTTCCTCCTCTGTTCTCCCCAGGCTTGGCTGTGCGCACTCAGGAGATGCTCCTGTGAGCCAGTTTAATTCACTTAACATGACAGAAAACTTTTTTCCCTTTTGCTAGCACTAGTATAAGTTTATTTTAATTGCAAGCTGGACTGGTATGAGGGGAAAGGAGGAATAGGGTGCTTAGACAGGAATGGTAGGTTAAACGTGGTTGCTTTTGTGTGATGGCTTTCCATGCTGCCAAATGCTGAGCTGTGCTCCGTGGTGCTCCCAATGCCATCCACCCACACGTCTGTCCAAAGTGGTTGGCTGATGCAGAGGGAGCACGCCTGAGTTCCCAGCTCCAGTTCTGCATCTCTTGCCCAAGGGTTATTTATATAAAACTGCAGTGTGTGGTACAGGCTCTTGCTGTTTGTAATGATTATGGTTTCTGCCACCTAACAAAGAGATTAGGAATGTTAGGAGTGTATCTGGAGGCAGTGGTTTTAAAATGTGATACTTTGTGTCACTGGTGTTGTGACTGCTAGAGCTTCAACTTTAGAGGAAAATGTGCACATGAGCTAGAGAAATTCATGCTTCCAGTGCATGTAAGAAACTGTATATAGTTTTTTGTACTTATGCAGCTTTCATTTATCATACTTACTGCTTTTCTCTTCTTATATCAGATGTACGTACAGGTGCCCATCTGAGCACAGTGCTTCAGATTTGGTTACTGACGGTTTGTTTTCATTTTAAATTTTTTTCCTGATGAAGAAAGCAGGGTAGTGAGTTATGTTGTTCATATGTGATTTATGGAATGTGGATTTAACATCCTTAAGATGATAAGAGGTTGGAATAATCTTTTTTTTTTCCACAATATTTTTTAACTTGCAAATACTGTTCAGCTATCAGGTGTTAAACCTCTGGGATTACTCTGCCTTCCCTTCCCTTTAGAAGCCTCTTCCCCATCACGTTTTTAGCTCCTGGCTCTTCCCTGCATGCAGAAGTCGTTTTATTTAACTTCTCTTTAGTAAGAGAACTAAAACTTTGGGGTTTTAAGCAACTTTAATACCATACTCGACAGAATCCAAACCCCCCTGCCTTTGCAGTGACTGGTGTTGAAATCCGCTCATCATTTTAGGGTAAATACAGCAAAGTTGTCAGGTTTTTCTCTTGGTGGTAGCATGATATTGTTATACTACTGGCTTAATTAAACATTACTTCAGACAATTTCCAGTGAGTAAAAATTGGAAGAAGCAGAAATGCCTTGGATGTTCAGGCAACTTTCATGGACTGTTTTTACTTAGAGCACGCCTTTGAAAACCCAAGAATATTGCTGTATGTAAGGGTATTAGTGTTTGTGGGCTGCAGCATAGACCTCTGAGGCTATAGTGACTTCTCCTGAGAAGATAAACTGGAGATGTGCATACAATAAATAGGCATGAAACTAGACTACTGTATACCCATAATTTTTTTTAAAATTCCAGTTTTGTTGGAATTGATGTCTTGAAGTGTATCTCGTAACTGGGAGAGGTCTAGCTGAATTTTTGCTTCAACTTAGTGATGAAATCTTGCATCATGTGTAGCAGTTTCTCCTTTCAGCTAAATCTTCAGAGCATGTAAACGTGCTTGCTAGACCATGCTTTCTTAAAGGAAAAGTACTTAGTTCCTCTGTTTTTTAAAGTCAAGGAGGTATCATTCCTCTTTCATTCCTCTGCCTTGACCCATCTCTTCCTAGTTTTCCTCCTGTACTCCCTTCCTTCCTGCAAAGTCGTTGGTGTCTTTCCATCAGACAAAGAATCATGATGTGTTGAGAGCACAGATCTTAAGCTGCACTAATAATGCACTGAATGCAAGACTAATGTTAGCACAGATAAGATTTCACAGAAGGGGTTTATTGTCTTCAGCTGTAATCCACTTTCAGTACAGCAGTTACAAATATAATCTTGGGTCATAATTATATAGTACATAATTACATAATTTTTACTAATGCTTTTAACCTATCATCCTAAGTCTTTAATTGAAGTGTAGAAATAGTGGATAGGAATGGGACTGGCTACTGCTTGGCAATCCAAGTATTGGTTAATATAATGAATGGATGTCCCTGATCCTAAAATATATTAGGCATATTGACTTTGTTTCAGCTGTTCTCCTCATGGGCTCAGCTGCAGCTCCTTCCATGGGTTGTCTTCTCCTTTCCCTGGCTGTGCTTGAAGGAGGGCTCTGGGTGGGATGGGTTTGGTCCTCCTAACAAATTAAGCTTGTGCATCCAAATCAAGTCACAGAAATTAAACAAAAACGTGCTAAGGAATTGGAGCAATACTATCTGCCAGCTTCTACCTCGAAATACAAAAGCTTCTTTACAATGTAATGTCACCTCTGACATTATTTTATCTTTCCTCTTTGCTCTACCATCTTAAAGAAGAGAAATTGTATGTGACTAAGACAGTAGTGTGCTTCTTCTCTTAAGTTCTTTTGATTCTCAGCTACTTGTTTCTTCCTCTGCTATCAACCTTCAACAAAAATAATTCTTTTCAGTTGTGGAGTCCATAGCTTCTAATCTTTTTTAGCAACTAAAAATGTTGGCCAGCTTTGAATGCTCTAGCTGTATAGCACAGTACGAAAAGGAATAAAACCCAGAACCCGTGGATGAGTCTCATAAATTTGTTCTGTGTTTTTCATGGGTCTCGGATATGTGTCCAATACTGACACAAGAACTAATTCATGGTTACATTTTTAGTTCTAAGAAATAAGAGCTCTATTACTGTTATTTCACTTGAGTCTGTAATATGCATTGCTAATACCCCAGGTGGTGAACTTGTTGGATAGGATGATGACTAGTTAGCAGTTTCCTTCACATGTGGTTGAAATATTTCTGAAGTGACTAAGACTTGAACTGGAAACTTCAAATGCTTATTGTTGTATGGTTTTGTATGCTTTGTGCTGTGTGCCTCTGCACTGGTGCTGACTTGGAGAAAATGGATCACCTCCCAAGCAGTAGGGGGGCGACTCGAGGCAAAGTCTAAACTTGTTGGACTGACGATGGGTGCAAGTCACTTTTCAGAGTTGGGTACTTGAAGTTATGGGGATTGTGAGGTGTGCCTTGAATGCTACAGACGAAATGACCTCAACTGAAGAAACATGTGAATTGTCTAAACTAATTTCTGAAGTAGGCAAATTAACCCAACCAAAGGTGACTGCTGTCACCTCAGCAACTATGTTTTATTCCTGTTTGTTACTACAGTGTTCTCTCCGAAGATCACACAAACAATCACCAAGGCTACTCATACTTTCTGGGGATGTGAGAATAGCAAATGCTTGTCCTTCAATCTGTGTCCTGGGGGAGAAAGGTGTTTTAGTGAGCTAAAGGTAACAGCTGAACTTGTGTTGCATCACTTTCCCTCTAATGTTGGTTAGTCTGCACGCATAACCAAAATATTTAACGGTGTTCTATGAAGTTTGCTAAACCGTATCTTTTTCAGTTGATTGCTTGTATAACATGCCCACCCCGTGTATTTTGTGGATAGCCTACGTTGTTATAAACTACCATCTTCTGTAAATATTTCCTTTTGCTAGGCAAGGTATTGTGAATGTGCAGAACTATCAAGTGCTGTGTTTGGCTGGATTAAAAGGCTAGCAGGGACGTGACATTCAGCAATCAAACTTCAGTGTGATTCTTGGATGGTAGTGCTGGAGCTTGTTACTGTAACTTCCCCATGTCCCATGTTGTCTTGGGTTTTGTGGATTCAATTTGGATGTCTGTACTTGCTGTCCAGAGTGGCTGGCATATGCTAAAAAAAAATGTTATATAGCCTTTTGTTCAACTGCTTGTGGTTAACAAAAGGCAAACTATTATTTAGGGTAAAATGTCAGCTATGAAACTTCAGATCCTCCCCTTTTGCCTCCCCCTTCACTTCAGTGGTTCTTTTTACTCAGCCATTCACACTGTCAGACTGTTAAGTGTACAAAACAAAAATCCCTAGCCTTAAATATTGGGTGCAGGCAAAGCTTGAAAGCTGTCTGCATTATGGATGGCCCTTAAGCTTTGTAATCAACGTAGTGCTGCATCAGGGACGAGAGAAATCCTTCTGCCTTGTGTCAGGGGTGGTAGTGGGAAGCACCAGTGAGTGAGTTGCCTGGCAAGGCTACTATTGCAGATCTTCTGTATCCTTGAGTAATGCCGTGCCAGGCGGTGGAGGGTGTAAGGGAGAGCCATCAGGCAGCTCCTGGGGTCTTGCTGCTGTGTCCTGCTGTGCTTTGGAAGTCAATTGTATAGTTCCAGGATGTTCTAATAAGTGCATGTGCATGTGAGGCAGAGCGGGTCTGTTACTTTGAGGAAGAACTCTCTTAGAGCATAGAAAGAAGGAGCAGCATGCCTCCAAGCCATCTTCCCCCCCCTCCCCCTTTAAAAGCAGTGCCGGTAAAGGGTTAAATTCCAGCCCCCCGCAGCACACCCCGCCCCCACCGCTATATATGGTGTGCCCAAAGGCACTGGAGATTTAATACATTGAAGTTGGAGCGTGAAGGGGGTCTGCAGCCTGCTAGACAAAGTCACTCAAATTTCAAGAATACTTGATCCATACAAGGATGTTACTTGAGAAAGGCATGGCTTCTCTGTTAAGAAACCGGTTGCCGAATGAGCCGGCTGAGTGTCCCAAACACAGCTTTTGTGGCTAGATGAGCAAATTGGAAACCAGGTTTTCTTCGACTGGTGACTGACTGATCAGCAAGCTGGCTAAAGTTGTTGTGAGAACTCAACAGCCTCCCTTCAGAGAAGTGCTTATTTGTAGGGGAAAATGAAAATTGTTGCTTCTCCCACTGAAGTGCTTGCAAGTTGTGGACACTATTGTGCAGATAATGATATGAGAGAATTTATTTGAATTGACTGAATACTAGACTGAAATAATGGAAAAACATTTCCCCGGGCTAGTTACAGAAGTACCTACAGTGTTGCTCCTGTGTCCCAGTAGGATGTATTTGGTGTCAACTTCTGTTAAAGGCTTTTAAATGGATGGGCAAATATTGGATCGGAAGAAAGGAGGGAAAATTTATGGAAGGGAAAAAAAAAACGAAACCAAAATTATCATAATAAAGAAATTGCTACGGAAAAGATCAGGCAGTGGGTCTGGAGCGGATTTTACCCCAAAAGAAATAACAACCAACCAAGCAACAATAACAAAACAGTAGGGAATTGGAAAGGATGAAGTACAAAAGAATTCCTGGAACATAGAGGTCCCAGTCTTTCTAGTGCTGTTCTTGTATGTACTAAAATGGTAATGGGGGGTAAGATTTAATACTCTCCTTGCTTCTTCCCCTCTTGTACTTAATACAATTGTCAGTGAGGGGGTGGATGTAATAATCCCTGCCTCCCCCAATATCATGAAAGCATTAATAAGATTAGAATTAAAAATTGGATTAGAGTTATAAATGGTGGCTGTTGACAGAGTTCCAAAAGGTAACTACATGCCCTCTCTTAGCACGAAGGTGCTGTCTTTTCTGTGTTCCAGACAACATACATTTTAATTGACAATATTTCATGGTAGCTCCTGTGCTCTTCTAGCATTAGGAATTTTTTCAAGGGCTCTGAACCTGTTGCTAGATAACTAATGTGTGGCCCCTGAGCTTTCTGTTGCTGAAGCATGGCTCCCTCACTTGAATTACCCTGTGTGTGGTTGGTGGGACAGTTCATGGGGAGGTTCACAGTGGGCACTCTAAGCAGGCTGGGCTGAGTGGAAGTAAGGCTGAAGTGTCTTGAGCTGACGTAGCTGGCAATTTGCTGGAGCGGTATCCACTCCAAACCTCCAGCCACTCCTGAGATGTGCTTTTTCCATTTGTATGCACTTCCCAATGCATACGAATTTGATATCAATTCTGTAAGTTTTAGGCAATTGTGACTTGTCAAAGCAAATATGACTTTATCTTCATGTTATTGCTTTCCTGGCAAAGGTGGAATTTTCCCACCTTTGCATCTTGTCAAAAGTAGTTCATTACATGCCTCTGAATCTGAATTGTTCCTCAGGAGCTGCTGTGTCAAGTTGGTCCAATTTCTTTGTCCCTTACCAAAACAAGTGGAAAGACTCTAAGGCAATGTTCTCCTGAACATGGCCGGGTACACGTGGGCCCCTAATTCCAAGTAGCTTATTCTTCAAATAATATTTCCAGGGAGCAGTTGTACGCCTTGGTGCTGTTACATATTGGTACATGGTTAGTGCATGTTGGTACATTGTAGTAACAATTGAAAATTTGTTCTGATTTAGGAAGCTAGGTCTTCTAGAGAACTACTAGAGAGATTCTTGCTGAAGTTCTGAAGCACTACAGTTATAATTAATGTAACGAATGCATTTAGTTTCCCCTTGTAGGAGGCTTTGGCATTGACTTGGATATAGGTAAGGTCAGCATGTCTTTGCAAAGAATGGAGTAGTTGGATTCTGTGGCTGGCCACTTGAGCTTGTAGTGGCATACTGGGCTTGGCTTTGATCCAGAGGCTCTTCTTTCACTGGAACACTTCCTTGTCAGTCCTTTAGTTTCTTTTCCTATGCCTCTGAGCCAGTGAAGGGAGTTCAAGTAGTACGTGATTACTGATAGTCTTTACTAGTGCTCCTATCTTGGTCTCTTGGCAATGATGCCAAAAAACTTTATACACTGAGAACAAATAGGAGAACCATAATTTAAAAGTGCATGTGTTAGCATGAGCTTACTTTCACAAAGTAAGCAACAAAAATACCAACTTGAGCCATTTTTTAAGTTAATAGTTTCATTTTCATATCTCAGTCTTTAGGTAACTTATATTTTTCTTCAGAGAATACCATAACTTCTATAGTTGTAGAAGATTAGGGTGTTAAACTACTTATAGATTTATTTTAATTGGTTTGCAATTAGCTTGTCTAGCTGCAGAAACTTCATGAGGAGTTATTCAGCTGCCTCATTTGACAACCAATTTCTTAAAGTCATGCCTTTCAATTAACATCCTTGTAAATACAATTCACAGTATTTTTATTCTGTATACAATATCACTTCTGACACCTGTTCTTAATGCCAGTGTATGCCATTCAGCAGAGAACAGGTGCTGCTAAGGAGCTTCAGCTGATGAAACTCCTCTATGGTGTGGACTGAAGACCTTCTCTTGTCCAAACCTGTCCCTCTCATCTCCTTCCCCAGCTCTGCCTTAAACTTTGAGAAGGAAGCTGAATGACATGGATGCTTTGAATAAATTTTTGGTGAAAGCTATAGTTGTGCGTTTCATTAGAAAGCATTCTCTTGACTAAGCATCTGACTTTTAAAATGTTGTGCTTTTTGGTAGTGCAGGTCACTGTGTAAACATGGAACAAGTGTTCATTCCTCCCAGCTATTCAATAATACACTTCTTCTGTTGCCATTCATTTGTCTTCATTATATATTGTCAGTGTATGCATGTAAGCATCATTTTTATATAGTATTTATGAGGGTTTGGCTAGCATAGTAAGGCCAACTTATTTTCTTCTAAATGAATGAATAAATCTTGACAGTTAATCAATCTAGGAATAATGTATTGAACCAGTACCCTGTCAGAACTGCTGTTTTGTCTTCACCAATGTTCAATACAGCTGTTTCAGAAAAAAGGGGAAAGCTGTTTAAAATATATTTTAGAGTAACTGGTCTGCACTATATCCTTTCACTTAAATTTTTTAAATATCATGGGGAAGCCTTGATGGTGTCATGTCTTACATTGTTTTAATATTAGTTTTCCAATATAAGCAACAGGGAAAAAATCATGGTCTCAACTGAAAATACCACAAAATGCATGAAATTCAACATGATCTTGTCTACAAGAGAATGCAGTATTTTCATCAATGTGTTTATTGTTTGAATTTTAAATTCATTTTAACACCATCTCGGGAGGAAACATAAAAGGAAACACTTTTCACCAGCTAGGAGATAGATTGGAAAGAGGAAATGTTGCATGTCAAAATAAAAAAAAAATAGAATAGTGATACTTCCCAGCTGAGATTATGGTATGCTATCCAAACGTGCTATCAGCAGGTGAGAGATTCACTGATGCGGAATGCTGTCTTGGAAGTCTTGTTTGTTTCGTCCAGTTATTCCTCAGCATATGGGTGGGAACACAGTGTTAACCTCATTGCAGAATTCAGGTACATTTGTATATGGCTTATGTGGGGATGGAAATCAGAAAAATTACTTGGGATAATGATAACCTCCCCCATTATTACTCTCTCCTAATTGTCAGCTTTTTGCAGATTATTCCTTCCTTTGAGAACAATTTTCTCATGGTATGTAGTGGTGTATGATTTTGCTCCAAAGCTTCCTGGTATGAATTTTCCTTAAGGTGTGTGTAAAGAAATAGTTGACATGTGTTTTAGTGGATTCAGATTTTGGATGTAGATGGGCAATTTTCCATTTGGCTCCCCTGGCAGAGATACTTTGACAAACAGCTACGTAGTCCCTTGCAAAAGGAGGGAAGTAGTAAGGGGAAATAATCCAAGATGACTGACACAGCTCCAAATCTAGTAATTTGTTTTGGATGCACGTATTCTAATAAAGTAGCACAAGTTTTTTGAGCAGCATGATGTGAAATGATATAAAATGCTACAGTTATTACCTAAGAAAGGAAATGCCTCTTCAGAAACCCCTGCCTAGCCCAGGAAAACAGTTGCTAGTCATTCACTAGGAACAAATGGACAAATGGCTGTTGTTGGAAGATACTTTCCTAGACCAGTAAGAGGCAGAATATCATGGTGTGTGGGTTGTTTTTCCCTATTTTATGTATCTGTTTTTCTCAAGGCAGGGGAGACATTCCTGCCAAATATATGTGCCATTGCTCTTGTTCTGCTACAGTGAGGTGGAAATGTTTTTAGAATGAAAGATCTTTGCAAATCAAAGTTTAAACAAACAAAAAGAAACAAAACAAGCCAAAACAAATTCTCAAAACACCCAGCTCTCATGTGGTCAAAGAAGCCACTTCTTGGAGTAAGCTGACTTGTTTCATGTTTGATCCCATATGGAGTTACGGAGGGAAACCATTCCTCGAGTGCTTTTGTTAAATAAAGCTGTTGCCATGAATTAAGCAACGCTGCCCTGGAATGTTTCTGATCATGGTCTTGCAGAGCTTGTGACCTTTGCACTGAACATGTGAACTGAAACTTCATCTTCCAGTGTTCAATAACCATGTTAAAAATTCAGAGGTGAGGCAGTCTTGGGATTTCCTTAGGCTAGCTTAAATGCCAAGTGAAATTTAAGTACTGATTTATACAGTTACTCTTCCCTTTTTTTTTTTTTTGGTGCTAAGTCTAAGCTACAATTCGTATTATAAATCTGAAAAGTCTTTTATCAATTAAAAAGACCTCCACAATTGCATAGTCAATGTCTTAAAATGCTTTCATTTATAGAAGCCTACTAAAGCACTAAAATACTGCCACCTTCTTTTCTAGATGCATTCAATTACTCCAATTAGAATGTTAGTAGTATAATACTACTGCTTCTTAAGGCAATTGCTTTGACCAGGAGCTGGTTGTAGTGCCTGCAGAGGATATTCAGTTTTAACTGGGCTGCAGCTGAAAGGGCAAGAGAAGCAGTTTAAAAACTGTGCCTCTTGCAGTCCATCACTTTGATGCCACTGGACTTCCTACCCACATAGAATGCTACTAACAATTAGTCTTTTTCCTGTTTACCAGATAGGAATACTGCCACCTCTTGGCTACTCACCATCCTGACCTTTGTGAACAATTTTGTTGCTTCTTGCGATGTTTTCTGGTGCAGTGTTTCTGAATAATTAGGTGGTGGTGTAGTGAAAGCCTTAATATATCATATTGTAGACTTGAGATTTTGTATGGAGATCCTAATAATTGTGGATTCTGGAACAAAAGATGGAGTATTAGTTGGTCAAGTAACTTTCAACTCTGACCCATAGCAGTATACATCCCTTAAAAATATACTAAGTTAAGATGGACTTCTGCCCTCACTAGATTAGCTGACCACACAATTTGGCAACAGTGCTGGCATCTGAAAATAATGTCTGGCACAACAGGGTTTCAGCCTTTATGCCATTAAAAGGGAATTGACAAAGTATTTTCTACTGATCTTTATTTGATTTTGGTCAGAGCTGTGTTGATCAAATGCTGAATTCTACAGTTGGGGAAAAAAAGGCTGTATTAGGTTTTGACCATGTTTCTAATATCAGTTTTAGTGAAGCTGGCTTGAGGAATAGTTTAAAATGTTGCAGCTTCAGGATTCTCTATATTGTGGAGGGTTATAATAGTTAGCCCTTAATTCCAGAACACTTCCCAGTTAGGAGGGAAGCTATACTTCTACCCAAAAGCCTTTTCTTGCTGTAAGCACATTTATCTTTTTCTGTAAACATCCAATGTTTGTCTGGTTGTGCAGTGAACTTAATTCGTGAGAATACGCGCAGGAGGGTGACTTCTTCAGCCCAGTTAACCTGCCACAAACAAACTGAGCCTTGAGGAACACTGCTAATGCTGGCTTTTACTCTTACAGGCCAGTCCGATAAGTGCTGGGAAGAACTCTTACTTAAACCCACCCATGTGAGAGAGAAGTCTGATGTGCCACTTCTCAGAGGACTTTTCCTGTAGAAAATTCTGGTGCAAACCAGAGACACCCACAGCCCAAAGGGCTGCAATACCAGCTAGTGCAATCCCCACCTCGAGCAGCAGGTTTTAGTGGAATGTAGAAATTTGAGAGAGGGACAAGGTGCTTACAGAATCTGAGAGGACTTCAGTGGTTGAGTGGGATTGTCAGGATGCTAACAACATCCTGACTCCTATATTAGCAACTGGAACTAATTTCTTGATGTGTAACTTAAGCTCCATAATGATAATAGAGGATCTGAGTTTCCAGCATCTGTTCATAAGTTGCATCTCAAAACCCTTTCTCAAAGGTAGTCTCCTTCCTACACCCCCTACCCCGGCCCCTTCAGGTGTGGGGGCGGGAGTTTGTGGTGGGGAAGTGACTTTGTGCTGCTGTGTCCCTGTTTTTATGCACATCTCAAAAATGAGACAGGTGTGAATCCAATGTCCTGTGAATTAACTTTCAAATATAACTTCTGAGATGATGGTTTGGAGTCTCTGGTGGGAGAGACTTTCATAGAAGAACCAGCGTGACTGGCCTGAGAAGGAGAGTAAGGAAGAGCCTGGCTTCCTCATCAGTAGGAGGGGAGGGGGCCTGGGGTGCCAGTCAGTACTCCAGTGGCTCTTATTTCGTATAAATAAATTACTTACTTTAAATTGTTTTAAAAAGACATGGACTCTTGTATTACTGCAGTACAAACTAGAACATAAGCTGCAGAGCTTTAAAGACCTTCTGTAGCCATAGCAAATAAGGTTTCACTGTGCAAGCTATATGCTTCCTTCTTGCAGATTTTAGTGAAGTAACAGAGAAAAGGGTGAAAGTTACTATACAAGCCTTGTAAGCCTTCTTGCCTGGCTTCATGAATCAAGGTTTAGAACTGCTGAAATTTCATTATTGGATCTAGATGACAAGTAATTTGATAGTTACTAAATAGAAGTTACTAAAATATTTTTGTTTAACAGAAAACCCTCTATGTTGTGTTTTAGTTTTGATGGCATACAGATTAAAGGTGTATTTTGCTGGTGCTGTGGCATTAATAAAAATACTATTTAGTGCCTATTTTTGAACATCCTTATTAGTGCAGGGTCAGTCACACTGTATAAGCAATAGTGACGGATTTTTAAAATGGAGGCTTGCTGGAGGGAGGAAGGATTGGCAAATATATGATGCATCTAAACATTACTGGAAAACAGTAATTTTCAGAAGTGTTTCTGTAGTTGGCGTATTCATTAGGATAAAATGTTAACTGAATAGTTTTGGTTAATTTGTGATAAAAGTGAGCAGATAATGGAAATTTCAGGATCGCTCAAGGCTATTATGATGGCTAAGTATTTTGCATGGAAGAACAAAAACCTACCTTAAGGATTTTTTTCAGCCTTTTTGGCAAAGCTTAAGAGTTTTTAACATCTCAAAACATGTTTGACCTCCCCACCCTTAAGCCATTTTGACACTCTTTACCATTGCATTTCAACAGGAAAGAAAGATCCTTTTTATAGCCAAATGGCTTCCTCCTTCTCTTCTGCCTCTTTTCCCCTCCATCCCCCACCCCAGAGAGCCTTTCTAGTGCTCAGGCTTCAGCTGCTGCCTGGATACTGGCTACATCTGTCTTGTTTAGATGGTCCTAAGAAAAAACAGCACTGAATGTGACCGGAGGGCCAACAAGAAGATATGTTTCTTTTCAAATTTGAAAGGAAGCCCTGCACTTGCTTCTGCCTGTTTCTCTAAACTGTTTTTAAATCAATCATGGCTCTTGCTGGTAAATGTTTTCAATCCCCTCCCTCCCAGAAATGGTCAAAATCCAAAACATTTGAAAAAAGTCTAACGAGTTAAATATGGTGCTGTTCACAAGCCTGTTTCCCCTCACACAGCTTCCAGTTTAAAGAAATAAACTCTTTATGGGTTCTTGCTTTGAGACAGCCATTGGGAAAAGTTTCAATGATTTTTAGTGTGACTCTAGGTGAAATTTGGAGGTTTGCAAGTCCATAAATACTTACACTGATGTGACACTGGGCTTTTGTACTTGCGTTAAAAGGAACAGCATTAAAAACTGATTTTGGACCTAAGCAGTGCTTGATGTTTTGTGGTGAAAAATATGGTCATTGTCAGGGAAAGAGTAATTATGTGAGGCAGATGGAGGCTCGAGTAGTTCCTATTTTGGGGGGAATCATCTGATACTTTTAGAGTGCAGGATTAGGGCTGGAACAATGACAATCTCTGCCAGTCAAGAATGGAGTTACAAAAATGTGGGGTGGTGGTTCTGTTTTTTAAAGGTTCATCAGCTGGGTGGGGGGAAGCCGTGCAACTCGATCCTTTTCATAAAATTCAGCCACAGCTAAAATGGATTTGTTCTTGTGACAATCTCTTGCTACGCACAAAATAGGAGGAGGCTGTATTAATGCATGAGAGCACGCTGATGTTTTTGCATCACAACCTGTGTGTGTCTGGCTGGAGGTGCTAACTTTTGGTTAGCAGTGCCTTTACCACCACCCTCACTGAAAAATGCATCTTTATAATGAACTGCAGGGAACAGAGGAGAAACAAATAGCAGAAGAAATTGTTCTTTTAAGAGTTCCTATCATCCCTTGATTAAATAATGGTTGCTACTACTTTTATTGGTCAAGGAACTTATTAGCCATTTCGTTTTTAATAGGCTTACGCTGTAGTGAATAGTTCTGTGCAGGAACTCTCTTTTATTGCTAGCTGTGATATTTTTAGTCGTGAAAATAAGTAATAGTTGGCATGCTACTGGTGTGACTTGGGTGTCCAAGAACCTTGTCCTTTAAATTTTGTGGAAATGTTGCTGGAGTGAAACTGTGTTTCATTTCAGCATTTCCTCTGTAGTTACAGTGCTTGAACTTTGGAATCCACTTTCCTGGCTTTTGTGTGGGGAGCCAGAGCAAAATGGATGTTTGCGCTGAACTCAGCACGTGCACTGAGCTTCAGATAACAATTATTTGGCTTTTTAACATCCTTGTATTTGGCATGTTGAGCCAGCCACACGGGATTGTCCTGTGAATTTGCACACAAGGAGCAGGTCAGCTTGCTGGAGCTTTAATTTCCACTTTAATTTTTTCTGTGTTTCTGCAGACTGACTCATGGATCTGTACAGAGATGTATAACCTTACCCAGGTCTGAGGGTGGTTTCAGCTTGTGTTCTGGAACAAAGACTCTGAAGTTTGGTTCTTAGATGCATTGTAAGGACAAGTCTCTACCTCAAGGCAGTCTCTCTCAGTGCATGCTGCAGGATTTAGCTTACTCCTAGAACAAAAGGAGTACTTTTAAAATTAATTTCCTTGCGAAAAGCTGGGTTAGATAGGAAAACAGATTTGCAAAAAGTGAATTTAATGATTCTGACTCTATTTCTTCCAGACTTGAAGGTGTAGATTTCAATTAAATTCAGTGATTTAATAAAAATTTGTGGCCTGACATCTGTTGACTCTCAGCAGACCTGAGAGAGGTGTCTCAAGCTGGAATAGGCTGTGCCTATACTGGTGGGTTTAACAGTGCTGGCACAAGCTGACATGTACACTAGCTGGATTTTTGTCTTCAACCAAGAGAGCTGTGGAGCCGTGGAGCCCTCTGAGTCCACTTTTGCAAGAAAGCCGTAGCTTTCTTTTCAGACTTCTCTTGAGAGGTGTGGAGTTCCCTGTCTGAAAACGACCTGCTAATGCCCGAAGACCTCTCTGATTTGAAACCCATGTCCCATTTTTACAGCCTGTGGCTCTTCCCCTGCAGAAAAATGGGGGGCTGTGGGATATGGATGGCAATTAATGTATTAATAATCAGCCCTTGCTTTAATTTTGAGTTTCTGTCATTATGCTGTGAGGATTGGTCTCACTTGGCCCACATTATGCTCTGCGTGCAGCCCTGTTCCTGTGGTGTGGGGTGGGAGGATAAACACCCACTGCACACAGGAGTCGTGTACAACTGGGGGATCACCGAGGGCATTAACAATACTGTGTCAGCGCTAATACCAATCTCCTGATCTTTATTCCTTGTCACTGGGAGCTGAAGTTTGGGCTCCTGCAGCCCCTCAAAATGGAGGCTGATACAAAGGCAAGCGGCGGTGCTGCTGCTGTTGCCGGGGGGCGTTCCCTCCCCAGCACTTGGCTCCTCCAGGCGCTGGTTCTGCGGTGGCCCCAGCGAGCGAAGGGCAATGCTGCTGCTCCTGCTGCTGTGCCGGGGAGGAGGGGCAGGCCAGCCCCTCTCCTCTCTGCCTGCCCACCACTGGCTTGTACATCAGCACCAGCTCTTACACCTGTATAGTATTCCTGTTGCTTTCCCATCATCAGTAGAACAGGCTGTGTTAGCAAACTGATGAGCAGCTTCATCTTTTATCACTATGGACGAGTTTTCAGGGTAGTCTTCACATCAGTTCTCTGGTGGCACCACAAGGTGCTGATGCCTGCTTGCCTAAAGTGGGAGGGTGCTTGAAAGGGTGGTGGTTCTGGAAGAGGTGGGTTTGCTTGGGCTCAGCCTTTTGAAGCCTTTGTGAAACCTCTGCTGTGTATTTGTGAACGCACATCTGAGGTTGTACTGGGTGCTGCATCATGGAATAGATAAATGCTTCATGTAAGTTTGGAATCTTTTTGGAAATAGAGCTGACTGCCCCTGACAGCATTCACAATGCAACCCTGCGGACTTATAGTTCTGCCTGATCTGGAGAAGTGGTGTGGGATTGGGATAATTACCTGAAACCTGGAGCCTCTTGGGACTGAATAGTTTGTTTGCTACCATGAAACCACAATACTAAACAGCTTTCTCTTGCACTAAACCTTGAACCACATGCACCTTCAGGTGCAAAGTATTGCTTGCAGAGAATTTGCCTTTTTTTTTTTTCTTCAGCATATTAAACTATGCCACTAACAGAATAGCAGTCTTTATCAGAAGCGATACTGGTCTACTGCATGAATTGAACACAAAAGTCAGTGTGAAATCTGTTATAGATGGCTCTTCCCTTGTTCCTCAGTTTACCAAAGCCTTCTGCAAATACCATCTTACAGTGGAGCTCTTTACACTTTGACTTGTTAAGTTGTAATCCTTTATCTTTCAGATTTCCTGCTTGTGTCTAGCACCACAACTTTTCACCTGTCTTCTAATTCAATACTTCGGGTTTTTTTGAATGTGGCTTTAATGAATAAATATAACTTCGGGTAAAGGGGAGAATATTAATGTACAGTGTAACTGGGGCTTCTGTTCACTGTAAGGGTCTTTTGACCTGCTTATTAGTGGGGGCATTGTTCTGGTAAGCCATTCCAGGACCCATCCTGCCAGTCTTCTGCACAGGATTAATCATTTCCTCTTGACCTCCTGCTCTCTTTTCCTAACATGTTGCATTGATCAGAATCCTTAACTCACAAGTTTGCTCCTGTTTTTTAAAGAACGGGAGGAAAAGGAGGGGGGAAGGAATGCAAAGAAATTAGATATAATGTCTGCTGTTAACATTCTTAGTAAGCTTTATTCCTTTTTTCCTGCTTGACTCCTCCCTTCTCCCAAGAAAAGAAATCCCTTCCTGGTATGTATTAGCTCCAGATCTCAAGCATCTTGAGTGCCTCTGTTTCACTGGAATTACTTTTTTTGAGCATGCAACTTCCTGCAAGATCAGCTCTGCTTAGAAAGGTCACATTTAAAGCTTTACCTAGCTGAGGCTTTCGTAGGCTACTGATCTACCACATTCGAGCACTTTCTTAATCTTATCTGCAGTATTTCCATCATAGGTAAGGCAGCATCAAGAATACTGCATGTGACTCAATTTTCCTCTAGTTTTGTTTTTGTTTTTTTTTTTTAATGCCAGCAGAGGGGAAGGTATTTATGGGATCATATGGGGTACCTCCTAGTAGAGAAAGCTCTGTGTTTGTCTTTACTGACAACATCTTCCTTATGCCTTTAAGGGAGCTGTTGACTTTGGGGTACAAGGGTCTACTGCCAGCCAGTCCCAGATTATATCAGTAACAGAAAGGAAGACTTGTTCTGTGCAAATCACCCACGGGTCCCTGCATTCCCCTATTACCTGTTGCTGGCAGCTGAACTGAACTTCACAGGAGAAGTCTGGACCTCTCTAGACTTCAAATTTTGCTTCTGCATGACCTAATTGTTCCAGCCCACTTGTGCCCAAGTGTGGTCTGGTTTTGAGAAGGCTTGAGCTTCCTTTTCAGAGGTGTTAACAGCAGCTCCAAGGGAGAGAGTTAAGCTGAAGAAAGGCAATGGGAGAAAAGCAGGGGTCTGTTTCCTGTTCTCGTAGAACCTCTTTCTCCAAGGGTGCAGGTCAAATGTAGTCTTCCACTCTCAGCCCTCACTTAAGATTTCATCTCCCGGAAATAAATCATTTAACCTGCCTTGTATCTCTGAACAGTGACGCTGGCTGATAAGCTGTTCTAAGTGCAATGGCCTTGCTCAGATCAGAAGAATGCTAAATGTCTGTACCTGCTCCCAGGCTTTGTGCTACTCTGGGGATTCATCTTTTTATGCCAGTTGAGGCTCAGAATGGCTCCAAAGGGCGCTGAGCCACATGACTGACAATGCACAGATTACTGAATAGCAGAAATGACAAAACTAGAAGTAGACCACGAGCTAGAAAGTTAAACTGGGTATAGTTGTCCTATCAAAAGCGAACATTGGAGGCTCTGTCTATCTGGTGGGAAATTCATGGTCCTGTGTAGTGCAAGATCTGACTTAGCCTATTCACTAAGCCCATGGCACCTGAGCATGAGACATAATAGCGCTTTGTTCCCGAAGCTGTGGGAGTTATTAGCTTTTGTTAACTGCTGGTTTTGGAGGAATCTCCAAATTCCATTTTGTTTCCTGCCCTGAGGTAGGTTTGTGGGACTGTCCTCCCAGTAAGAAAACTACTATGGCTTGTAATGTCTTCTTACTTTCCAGAGCTGTGTGTTAAGACCAAGTAAAAACGCCACATCACAAAGCAGCATTTTGCTGTCACAAAGAAATTGGGGGCAAGAATTCTGAGATAATACAGGATACCTCCTGGCAGAGAAAGCTCCATGTTTGTCTTTGCTGGCATCATTTTTGTTGTGTTGTTGGGCAAGGCCTTTCACAAGAACACACTGTGAAGGTGGAAGTGTTGTCTGCTTGGTAATAGACAAAACAAAACAAATCACCTGCACTGAAAGCGGGTTCAGGCTGATAGCTCTGGCACCCTGCATGTGAGGGCAGAGCAAGCTGTATGCCATACATATTTCCTGCTTCTCCTCTCAGAAGATCCTGGGGGTGTTTTCAGCCATGCCCAAGACCTTGCATTAAGTAGTTGTTTTTAGCTGCTCTTGGCCACCACACCCGAGCATCTAGGCTATTGTTCCTGGGGGCTGCTGCTGGCTGTTTGCTCCCCTAGCATCTGGCTCTAGTGATAAGGGACACAGTAGGGAAGATGAGGAGGAATGTGCAGCCACAGAAGGGGGCCTCTTATTTGCCCCTGGTCCAGCTCCAAAGGTCTGTCTTCCTTTTCCCCAAGCTTCCTTGTAGAAGGCTACAAGGTCCCTTACTGCCATTGGTCGATACCAAGTGGGCCCCTTCAGTTGGGGTGTGGAAGGGGCTGGTTGCATAACACGCTTCTCTTTCCACATGTTATCTTGATGGACTGTCTTGGCAGTTATTAGCCTGTTCAATCAGGTAAAAAATGTATTGGCTTGTTTGTAAAGCTTCAGCTGTGTGGGCATACATACAGTTGTTTTCAGCATTGAGACTACATGGTCACAAAAAAATTTACAATGGTGATTCTCCAGGAGTTTCTTGTGAATGGTTTCAAGGTACAAGATATCTTTCCTCTGTAAATTCTAAGTCCTGCCTCCAGTTCCACGTACAAAGATGAGAACTGAGATCTCATGGAAAATGTTTTTTTTTCCAGTGTAAGCAGAGAAGATGTTTTTCGGTTTCACATGGCAGTCAGAATAGGGCTGAGGCAGGATCAGGCAGTCACACCTGTGTGATTCACATCTTATTCCACTCCCAGGCCATCTTCTGCCCAAGAGCACGTGACTGACTATCTGCAGTGCTTGTCCAGCATTTGGCTTCTTGTTCTGGTCCAGGGACTACACTTGAACCCCTGAAGAACTCTAGGGCATTGTCAAGTCTCATTTCTAGCTCGAGCAAGAAACAGAACTCTCTTTTCAGGAAAGAAAGTTTCCAAGTAGCTGGATTTTATAAGTTTTGTGGCAGAAGCTGTGTCAGTACAATATCCCAATTCCAGAAATAGCCTTATTATTTAGTCTGAAACCAGTGTAATTTGGTAACTGGCCTGTTTGTATGAGAATTATTTTTAAAACTAGGGATATGAGGAAAAGCTATTTCTACCAAGGCCTCCTTTAAGCTTTGTGCATCTTTACTCAGAGTGTGGTGATGCACTGGAACAGGTTGCCCAGAGAAGTTGTGGATGCCCCATCCCTGGCAGTGTTCAAGGCCAGATTGGATGGGGCCCTGAGCAACTTGTCCTAGTAGAAGCTGTGTCCTTGCTCGTGGCAGGGGGGTTGGAGCTGGATGGTCTTTAAGGTCCCTTCCAACCCAAACCATTCTGTCATTCTGTGGTCTCATACTTCTCTTGGAACCGTGGAAGGTAGTTCAGCAACAACCATGAGAGTTAACTGAAGTAGCTTGCAGACCTGATGCAAGCATCGATTTTCTCTTTTGGAGGGAAAATATACAGTGGTAGAACCTATCCTCTGTCTAGGAAACAGTGGACACATTCAGAGTACATGAAATGAGGGTGATACTTCCATGGTGTCTCTCTCAGCAGTGAATTTGAGTTAGTGTGAGTAAACCAGAACATTAACCAAGAAAGAAAATCAGTTGCATTTTTCTCAGAATGGTCTTGATGAGAAATGTGTGTCTTCTGTAATAGAAAGCTCCTGGTTACTTGTTTTAGTCCTTCAGTGCTACCTGAATTGAGTGCAGAAAGGATTAAAATTGGTGCCATCTGTATGTGTTGAGTTGATTTGGCAAGTAGATTAAGTTTGAGGTTGCTTTCTCTAAGGAATTGCCAGTGTGGTCTTCCAGCATTCACACAAGTTCAAATAATATCTGTTATTAAAACATATTTAAATGTTCTTTCACTTGTCTGAATGTTAGATTGTTCTCTTTGAAGAGAGAAGTCTTAACAGAGTGATTTAGCTCAGTGGCCTGTATGTAACAGTCTATATATTCAGAATGTGCTATGTTTGTGCTGCCTTCATGATCACAGACCTTCCCTAGAAAGAAATTATGATGGAAGAGAGGTGGTTCTGCTCATCCTTATTCACTAAGGTTAGGTGTTAAAAAGGGTAGTGTACTTTTCACCTTGCTGGTGAAAATGGTGATTGCATATGAAAGAACCCTGACCAACTGGCTTACAGCACAGAGAGGTATTCTACTGAAGTAGTTAGTGACAAAATTCAATTCTCTGAAAATATTCTTGCTCCCCCTTCCTCATCAGAGGTTGTGGATATACAACCTAGTCCATGCATAAAGTCTCTGCTGTAGTTTAGTTTCTCACATGAAGAGCTGGCAATGAATGATCCTGGGACACTGACATAGGATGTCTCTATGTTTTGTTTGGAAAACTTGTGCTGTTGTCACAAAGGAAAACAACAGCTTACAATTGTTACTGCCCTGGCAATAAAGCGCGAGTTCTGTGACCATTTTAGACTGAAGAAATTGTTTGAAGTTGCTTAAATGCCTAGAAATGTCTTAAATCCACCTAGAAATACCTTAACAGCTGATTGCATGCAAACTAGTTTTCCCTGTGTGTGCGTGTGCTCAGACGCTGATGGAGGCTCAGGCATGCTCTTCAAACGTCCCTGGGTTGGTCGGAAGCCCCTTTGATACCTGTGCTGCTGCCCTTTGCCAAGCAGCAATAAAACCAAACCCTTTCTAGGAACTTGGAAGCAGCCAGACCAGAACTCTGCACGTACAATGCCAACGTTCAGCTGAGCAGTTTATAAGGAGCAGTTGGAAACAGAGGGCAGTACTAGATGAAGTTTAAGGTCAGGGAAGCTAGAGCAAGAAAGTGGAGGCCAGTTTTCTACTTTGTCTTTCCTACCTCAGTAAAAAATAATGGGGGTACCGGTAGCACAAAAGCGTTTTTCTGAGTCCTTCATCTGAAGAAACACCAGCTGTATCTCAGATGTATTGTTAAAAAAAAAAAAAATCCTAAGGAAATAGCTTTAAAGTGTAATTTCTAAAATCTGAACTCATTCCAGGAAAGAAATACAGTATCCTAGTATTCTCTGCAGTGAATTAATTATATTCTTAAACTCTGCTTGCTCTCACTGCTATATGATTGAAAGATACTTGAATGATTCAAATGCTGGAGTGTCTTTTCCTTAAAGCTTGATAATTTCATATTCATTATTTGCACTTACAGATTCACAGTGCAAATTTGGTTTAGAGAGATTAAAGTTAGTTTAATCTTTGCCTGCAAGACCCTAAACTCCTCCTTCCCACCCACGCCTTTCAAGGATAATATTCCACTGTGCCAGATTGCCCATATTGCCACCAGAAAATTGCTTGGACCACTTCTTACAAAATCAAAGGTCAACTCCATGCCTTGGTGGCAGCTGGGAAAGTAATGATTTAATGCTGCTTTGACCTTTGGCTTCCTAGTCCGTTTGAGTCTGACCCAATGTTTTAATTTTCCAATACTGCTGGGCAGTTGGCTTTTGTCTGTTTCCAGATGTAACTTGCATATTGAGGCCTGTTACTGAAGTGAGAACAAAACAACAAAACATCTCGGCCTACAAGGGGAAGGAAAAATAACAGCACCTACTTCTTGTGCTACAAAATACAGCTGTCTGATGACACTGATGCTTCCACAACTAACCAAGGTCAGGTTTAGAATAACAATGTGAATATATGTCCCAATATTCACACCTAAAGTACGTTAACAGCAGTCTTAGTGAAATGTTGCTTTTTTTACATGTTTGTAAAAAGTAACAGGAAAAACAGTATCTCTTTCCCCTCTGTTCTGACCTCAATCTCTCAAAATAAGTACTTCTTTTCTTTTTCACTGAAATAAAAGTCAGTGTTTCTGATACTGGGAAATATAGAAAAAAATAACCAATTGTTGAAAATGCACATGCTTGCCTGGGTTAGGGAATTGAAAGAAGTGTTAAGTGAGATGGAAACCAGTGGTGACATATACCCCTTTAATGTGATTGGGAAGTTCCGGGTGTTTTTCCCCTCCAAAAAAACCCCAGCACTCCTCGAGAGTATTTTGTCATGGATTTTTGGTGTATACACAAGGTGAATAATGCATTAGGCTTTTGCAATACCGGTAATTTTGCGACCATTGCCCCGTACAGTTTGCATTTGCTGTTAATGGTGTGATAATGGTGGGGAAAAGCACCCTGAGGTGACTGTTCTTTTCCTAATGAAAAGACTGCTGATTGTTTGGGAAGCTCCCCGTTGAGTAGTGATGCATATGGAAGCTCCTCTTTGCCTGAAAGTGCAAATCTCTTATTTTGCCTGGTCTGTGTGCCTATCAAGAGCACGGATTGTACTCGATTCCTGCCTTAACTACACTGCAGCTCTCAAAGGTCAGCTCATACCCGGGCCTGTGTGTGAGAGGCTGGTTTTGCAGAGCAGATGGGCTCCTAAAACTTTTATGGTTTCCAGTCAAATCACCTCAAGCTGTAATCTCATTAAATCTTAAGTGAATCAGTGGGTCTGGTTATTACTTGAAAGCAGTGCTACAGGAAGTGATGTTCCTGATGCAGTGGGTCTGTCTTGGCAGTAAGCTACCAGAGGTACTTGCCTCTGCGTGGCTCTTGAAGCTGCTCCCTTGCTTTGATAGCAAAGGTGGTGTGTGGGGTGCAGCAAGTTAACCTTTTGGTCCAGCACAAAGGTAGAAATGCAGCTTTTCCTGAAACCAAAGCTGAAACCGTAATTATGTTAGCTTCGGGAGTTTAAATTCTCCCTTGCATTCTTAATCACGCACACCCAATGCAACGTCCCAGTGCTCGTTTTTGTTTTAAAATAAATCAACAGCTACTAATTTAGGAAACCAGCATGGTGCTTAATGCTGTGCACAGTTGCTGAGAGAACTGCTTGACAGCACTGTCCAAAAGCCTGACCTTCTTCCTATTTTTTGCATTCAGCATAACTGTCTTTGGGAAAAAATACTACATAAAAAAATCTTCAGGAGAAAGGCAGGTAGCTTAATGGAAACTCTTTTGACCAAGCAGGTTTGACTGTAGTTTAATTGTCCTGTGCTTGGAAATCTGGTTAAGCATGTTTGGTGCCTGGGTTGCAGAAAGGCTTTTTTCCTCTTTAGAGAGAATAAACCTAATCTATGACCTCCTCATACTTGCTTCTTAGTAAACAGGGGACATGTAGGACTAGTTTGGCAATACATAAAAAAATTAATGATCATGGCATAACACGCAAGACTTGTGTACACAAGAGTGTTCATAAAAATACAACTGGCTGATTGTGCAGAGATAATAAAATTTTTTCTGCCTTGCATACATACTTGCATACTTCCTCCCTCAGAATATGTGTGTGGTGTATGAGACCATACCTTGTGTTAACCCAGCCATTTGGCTAGTTCATGTACCTAAACTGCATCAAAGTCCTGCTGACCCTTGTCAGAAATGATTTGTTTCTAGTTTAGGTGTTTATGGTGCACTTTAACTGTCAGAATGTCCCCTTCTTAAAATTTTAAATCACAAGAAATTGTAGATAGGGGTTTTTTTCTGTTTTGTACTATTACTAATGTGTGTTTTTCTTTTCAAGAATTAAGCAAAGGTTTAACCCTTCTCTCTTCTTTTTTCCTTTGGTAAAGTGAATCACATTCAAATCTTCCCCTCTAGTTCAGCCTGGATAGCTTTTCTTCCCTTCACTGATAATTGAGCAAGCTTTCTACATTTTTTTACATTTATCCTGATTTAAAGCTTAAACAAGGCCACAGTTAAAGTTTAGGATAAGGCTAATTTGCCTGCACAATGTAGAAGCAATCTAAAGCTAGTGGAATGTGAAACGGTGGATGCTGCTGTTGAAAAGGCTGATGCTTTCACTGGGGGATTCAAAGTATTTAAACATTTTAGAAATTCAGAATGATTTTAAATTCTTAAAAAAGGTCCTTGAAATATAGCACTGAACCATGACAGGGTGCCATCAAACCACTAAAGTTTGGTTAGACCAAAGCTGTAATGCTCTATGGCAGAATCATTCTGGTGTTTGTAGGAATGCCACACTGTATACTTGCCCCAAGGGAGCACCACGGAATGGATTAAAAATAGCACCTATCAATCATAACTTAAACCTTGACTGTGATAGAAGATTGTCCTCATTCTCCCAAATCTGAAGCTACTACTCAATAATGGCATCTATGGCACAGCGACAAAGTGTAGTTATTAGTGTTGTTATCTGTAAGCACCTCACATCTATCCTGCAGTTTGACGGAGTAGTAGCCATGCTGTCAGTTCACACTTACTTGAATATTCCTCCTGGAAAGCTTATCACTTTCCAGCATTTCCAAATTCAGAAGGAAAGCAGTCTGAAGTCCTCTCCGTGAGGAAAAAGGCTATTAGAATAGGACACCGTGCAGTTCTTAAATCTATGACAGAAATGCTAAAGTACATTTTCAGGGATTTAAAAAAAAAACCCTCCCACAATCAACAAAGACCACTTGGGGAAAGAGGGGCTTTAAACTTGTTTGTACCTGTATTTTAGCCACTTGGAAATAAGTATGCAGTGGGTAGGTAATTCATTCAGAGTTCTGAAACTTAGAAGTTTTGCTTTTGCTCTGTTGTCAGAGAGGTAAAGGGGGATAAATAAAGACACACTTAGGAAGAGTCCTGATGGGCAATTTAAACGTTCATATATAAATAAAGATTCTCTCACTTTATGTTAATGGCTTGTTAACAAAAATTTTTTGATCATTTATGGTGATGGAGAAAAAAATTATTCTATGCAAACACTTCTGACTTCCTGGAACAGCTATTCTTATTCTTAGATGTCTTTCTTTTATGATTTACAGTACCTTTTTTGGCTGTAACTACAGAGCTGTGTAATTATATGATAGATGGACAAGAATTTACTCATTCACCCACGAGGGATTAAAGAGTAACCTGCAGTAGTGTTTGTTATACGATTATTGAAATGCCCTGTGGCTGTTAAGACAGCTAGGTCTTCCAAAACAAACATTAAATACTGGAGTTCAGTTGGAAGTAATAGTGCACTAGCACCCATAGGATAACACTTGCATGAGGAGTCTTTCATAAAATGTGATGTGTATAATCCTCCTTAAAATTAAGAGGAGTTGTAACAAGCGTGTTAATCTGACAAATGCAGTCTGACATTCACTACGAGCAGCCTAGCTTTGGTCCTCAAGGAAAACATTGTTTCTCTGAATAAGATACTCCAGTGTATGTGGCAAGCCCGATGCTGGGAGCAGATAATGATTATTTTTGACATGGATGGTACAATTTGATGGCGTTAGCTAAGGAAGCCTATAATAATACACTTCCAGAAACTACTGCATGGATTTGAAGCAAACCAATTTTGTCTTTTCTTTTAATGCCATCCAAATTTGGTTTTGCTTAATTAAGATTCCTCATTTATGAGGAATCCCCAATTAAACCTCAACATATTGTAATTTTTTTCCTGCTCTGAAACATGCACTAAAGCTAGTAAAAATTTTACACTTGCATATTTTTGGTGTGGTAGTCTTTAAAAGGATTATGATATAGGGGTAGAACTTGAATGTTTTTTGAAGATACCTTCCAAATGTTCATATTGGCTGTTTTGGTAAAGAAAGAAGTTCCCTTAAATGCCCTATTCTATAAGGGCTTCATATATGGGTATATAGTTGTTGTAAAAATAGTGTTTGGGACAGAGTAAGGCAGAGGAGGTAAGACAAAGAACAAAGTGGGCCAATTCGGTGCTGCTTTTGTGCTTTCCACAAAAGCTGTTCCGCATAAGCAGTAACTAAAAACATTGCAGTATAAAACACTTGGAATGGGTTTATGTGTCAGTTTTCCCAGACAACCATCTTGCCTGTATTTCCTAATAAAAGGCTATAGTTGGTCATATTCACTTTGACCTGAGTTTGATGTGCATATGGCAGTGGTAGTAACTGGACTTGTTTAATAGGAATGGATTGTTTCACAATTAAAGAAGAAAAAATTTAACAGTTCCTGCTGTGGGGGTTCAGTACCATGGCTGTTCCTGTTACAGCTTTTCTCTGAAGACAGAGATTCAAGGCAGAAGTGGGAGGAACAGCAGAGCTGTGCTGTTCCCATTAGATATCATCGGGGCTGCAGCAGTACCCAGAGCCTAGTGCTAGGGTGGGGTGGGGAGAAGGAGAGGAGAAAAGGATGCCACTTTCTACCCCTTCCCCATTCTGCTTTGAGCACTTACTCGGCCAACTGGATAGTTTACCACTGAGAACACGTGGGGAGGAGGAATTCCTTCCTCTAGTATCCCAGGTGGTCTTATGCCCTAATGGGTAAACGCTTTTATTGTTATTTGCCTTTACTCCACATGAAAACAGAACCATAGCAATCCTATGGAAGTTTTAAGTAAATTTAAACCTGATACGGGTATTTAATGTTTTGCATATGTAAAAGTCTAGTTCTCATTGCAAACAGCCTAATCCTACTTCGGTAATTGCTGTGCTATCTCTGTGGGGATATTCACTCCCGTAGTACTGGTCACTCTCTGGAGAGCTGATACTGGAAAGCAAGAGAGGAGGGACAGTGTCTTGTACAAGTTATGTGGACTGATTGTGCTTACCAGGCTGTTACTCAAACTGGAGTTACCAGAGTCTAGTGGTGGTGTTAGATACCAGAACCTAGCTTCACATTGCTAAATGTGTGCTAACAATCCTCTTTGTTAAAAGAAAGGACTTTGAGATTTGTTAGTCTACAGGTTGATGTATTTTTCTTTCTTCCTAACACAAATAATCCTTTAAAAAAGTATAAGGAAAAGCTTTTTTTAAAATTATGTAGAGATGAGGTAATGTTATTAAGCTTATTTTAAATGAATAATCAGTACAGAGACAATCCCCCCCAAATAATGTATGCACTTGAAGATTAAAGATTAAACATGTTGAGCTGCTGCCTACTGCTGGTTTTATGTTCATGTTACTTCTGTGTAAAAAGCTATCTAAAGCTTTAAAAATTTTGAGCACTATTCTCTACTAATTGTTTTGATTCTGGGTTCTTGTGCTTTTCCTCTGTGATTGTCAGTAAGGCCACGTAAGCAAGGGGGGAGCAAGGAGACAATGAAGCTGCAAAGTGGGCTCAGAATTCATGCTTGCTTAGTTTTCTAGTACTTAGTTTTTCAGTATTCTCCAGCTTCTGCAGTTTGACTTAGAGGTTATTCATGTGGTGCTTCAACTGTGGGAGTTTTCAAATACATGCTTTCAATCTTTTTTTTTTCTTGTAGCAAATGAGTACTAGATGATGTAATTGAAGCATTACATGGTGTGAAAGAGTAAGTCCAAACTCATCATGTTCTGAAAAAATACTTTTCTGAACTAAGGCTTCTAGTACTGGTTAAAAAAAAACAACAATAAAAAAAGGAAAAACAGCACAACAACCCCACCCTGACCTCACATGAAATAAATGTTTTTAAAAATCCAGAAAAACCCCTGAAGCAGAACCTATTGCAAAGTTCAAATAGATGAAGCAGAAGTTTATCTGGGTTAATGTGTTCTTTCTTCTCATACTCAGTTTTTCTCTAGCAGTTGAACATTTTGAATTTAATATGTCTAATCTGATAGGCTTTCTGACATCCCCCAAGAAGCCCTCTAACAATATTAATGGAATCAGTTGCATCAAAGTGAATTTTGCTAGGTAGTGGTGGATTGACTAGAGACTAGCTGTGTAAGAAAATCAATCCTACTCAAGACCTGTTTGTGTTGGGAATCGGGGAAAGTCGCTTTGTCAAACTGCACACAACCCATCTGCTTAACATGTTGTTTCTCAATCTTTTTGTCCTCAGCATGATGACTACTGTCCTTGAGTGAAATCTGGGAACTTTAGGGTTGTTTGTTTCTCTTCCCACTCCCTTCCCCCATCAAATTAGAAGAATACGGTTTGTCTCCAGTATATTAAGAGACAAAAACTTTTTATTTGTTTGCAAGACAAATAATGGCATCCTTGCTGTCATATTTCCATGTGAAGATCCACAGTTTCCACGGACCTGAACAGAGAAAGTGTTCTCTGCAGTGGTGTGGGAACATCATGGGTTTGAGGAATATGGATTTTGAGAGGTGCGGCCTGTACTGATGATAGTCACAGAGGTGGCACAGGAGCCTTGTGCGTACCCTGACTCTTAGTCCAAACCTTTCTGTGCATAGAAGGAAAATTTTCAAAAGCTCTTACACTGAGCTGTACAGGAAAGGGGAGAGAGAATATGTTACATAAGGAGTTTGTAGAGATGTTAACGTTTGGTTCTCTCTAAAATACGAAACACCTTGTGCAGTATCAAAGAAGTTGTCAACTTGTTGCTGTTTACAGCATCGCTGAAATCATGGCCAAGCTTTGGATCAGAACTTTTAAGACACTCTGGTTTTCAGAGAGCTGAAGAATTTACTGAGTCTCAGTAAATTTGCAGGGACTCACAGCAGTGCCTTGGGCAGATGGGCCTGAAGGTAGAACTGTGTCCTGACCCACTCTGTCAGCCACCACAGCGGGCTATTAGCTTGCATGCTTGAACTGTTGAATATTTAGATCCACCCACTGTCCCCTGTGCCAAGACCACCCTGCTGCTACTCATGTCATGCAGATTTGGCACAGAAGCTGCATTTAAACAGCTAATGAGTTGCATGTCGAAGCACAGGCTGGTCTCCCCTATTGAAATCCGTGAAAGAGCAGTGACTTATCTTTGGGCCGAGTAATGTACTAGCTACTGATACCATTGCATCTTTCCCTAGACTGGCTCCTTTACCTGCTTCAGTGTTGAAACAGATGTTGTTACTTTTTAAAAAACAAAATACAGGGGTTTTTTTAGTCCAAACAATTTATTTAAAAGAAAATTGCTAAATGTCGACTTGCCATTATGTAATAATCAAACAGTAGTCCACTGTGGGATAATTATACCTGCATCACCTCAATATTAACATTAAAATAGTATTAAGCCTTGCTTATCTCTATCTAGGAAGAATTGGACCAATGAGTTAAGTTGGAACAAGATGCCCTTTCCAGTCCATCAGTAACTGGAATCTGAGATGGTGAGTTAGATCAGCTGAGTTACCTTGCATCCAAGAGCTTTTAGCAAGTTAGCTGATGAGATGGGCAAAGTCCAGTGACTGGTGTGGGGCTCGCTCCATAATCAGAGTGGATCAATGGGGGTGTAGTGCATCTGGCAGAGGAGCTGCCAAGAGAAATGCTTGGAAAGCTGCTGTGCCAGGTGAGTGCCTAGAACCAGAAGCTGCAGGCATCTCAGGGAGTTTCATTTACTAGATTTTTAACTTAAAACACAGAGGATGCAATTTCATAGTAGGCTGGAGCCAGCAGATGCTTGAAACAGCCTTGTCAAAGGTGTGACTTCCTGTCTCCTGGCCCGGTTGGCAGCCTGTTGTCACACCATTCCAGCGGTCATGTGGCCCTCAGAGCGAAGTGGAACTTGATTGTCACTTCTACCCCAAATCCATTTAAATTTGCAAATGCTCTTTGTGTTGGTAAAGGCAACTTAAAAGGTCTCTGCTCCGCTCCCAGCTGACTGTTAATACCTACTGGGTGTTCTAAAAGTGATTAATGTGGCTATGCAGTCTTTCAAAAAACTTTGCTTTTAACCTGGATGGGTCGACTGACTCAGTGCTCTCGCCACTCTAAAATATGTAGCTGTTTTCACTGACTTCATGACATCACAAGAGGATTGAAGAAGGTAAACATTAGGAATTTTAAGAGTATAGTAGTCTATTTGATTTACCAGCCCGTTTAACTCAACTCCAGTTAGATACTGTTCTCTTCCAGTTAGAACTTGAGACGAATGCTGTCTGAGAGGAGATTTACACTGATTTCCAGCTGTGAGGTTGGCAAAGTACCAGATAGTTGTCATCAAATGTCTCTATGCCCTTAATTATGGGTTCTTTCCTCTTCCTTGTGCTGGTCCTACTGATCTTCTGATCCCAGGTTCAGGTGATAAAAATAGTTTATTCAAAAATGAATTTCATGGTTTTTGTAAAGATAACCAAATCTTTTCACTGAGACTGGATCAGTAAAGTGGGGGAGATAGGAGTAAGGCAGGGGAGATTGAGGGCTTCCTCACAGAGTAGCTGTCAGTTTAATTGTGGAGTGAAATGACAGCCTTGAGCTGTGTGTGGTTTCGCATTTGAGGTTTTATTTGTGAGCTTCCTTCCACTTCATGTGCTGGGCCAGGAGATACCTGTGTGGCTGAGAAACAAGGAACAGAACCCACTGGAGCATCTGGGGAAGGAAGGGTATTAACACTAGTGCTGGAAAAAAGCATATGGAATTGCAGTTTTATTTCCTATAAACAGACTTGCATGAGCCAAGTCATCTGTTAGCTGGGCTTTTATTATTCCAGGTGGGATAAGGAAATCAAGGTAAATTTAACAGAAGGGTTTAATGATCTTCTTGCACTTGATGAATTTCTAAATGGACCAAAACTCTGTTCATCCAGAAGTGGCAAAGGAAGGTAATAGCAAACTAATTTCATTCTTGCCTCTTGGTACAGCTACCAGTGCATGCTGCATGCCCTGTGTAGGACAGGGCTGTAACTCTTCAAAGTGCCCATACTTTTGTAGAAATTCTGTTATTAGAATATTGAGCTAAGTTCAAGGACTAACTCTCCTGTCTGCTGGTGTGCAATTTCCCATTACCATTGTATGCAGAGAGGAAGATTGGTGTTAAGCCAATCTCTTCTACACCAGAGTATCAAGTTAAAACATAAGTTCTAGGAGCAATTTGATCATTAACTGGTATCTCTGAATGCCAGATGTTTAAGGTATACTGGGAAATTGCCTGTAGTTCTGATGTGTATCATGTGACTTGCCCATGTCTACAGTCTTTATATTTAGCACTTGAATTTCAGATTCCTAAAATACTACTTTCATTTCATCATGGTCTGAATCAAGTTAATTGTCACAAATTGCCATTGGGGTGGAAATGAAGGACCAGTTTCCTACAGAGTAAAAATATTACATATTTTTTTACATATTTTTGCTTAAACCTGCAACAATTATCTGTATCAAACTCCACACCACTCAGGAGGGCTAGTTCATTTGTATACTGTTTCTGAAAAAAAAAAAAGAAAAAAAAAAGAGAAGAAATAATTGCTGCATGTAGGGAAGCAGCTTTTTTGGGAGGGAGGGAAGGAAAAAAAAACAACTCCACAGTGCTGAGGAAGTAGGACTAAAATTCCTTGGAAAATTGCTTTATACTAAACTCAGTCATCTAAGCCTTACATGCTACTTAACAAAGCTACTGGTGTTTGAGTTACTATCAAGGGAACTTGATAATAAAACACCTTCGGTAATGGAAAACTTTAAACTGACTATAGTAAGATTATTTTTCTCATCATAAAATCAACCTAAGTTACAAGTACCATACTGAAACTTTTCCAAAAGTAGAAACCAAGAGGCTACTGTTCTGTCTGTAGACTTCTTTTACTGTTGGTTAAGATTACAGATTTTTAGAGCATCAGACTTGCATTTAAAAATAATGTATTGCTGCCTTGTACAAATTAACGCTGTAGGCTTAAATAAAATCCTTGCAAGGTACTGAAGTGTCGTGACAGAAAACAAGTTTTTAACGTGATTAGATTCCCCATGCTTTATTGTCCATTTGCATGCACATGTGCTCTGAAAATGAGAGAAATGAAGTGTTTGCAAGCTGGGAGGAGAAGGGCGTCATGAGTATTGCTGAGAGAATATTTATTTAAACACAGTGCAAGGATAAGCCTCCTCAGATGCTGTTGCTGCTGAATTCTCCTCTGTCATGGTGCCTACTACATTCCATTGCTTTTGTCTGGGCTTGGTATTTGGGAAATTTTGGTGAGGGTGGAAGGTGGGGGGGGCATGCTGGAAGCTGGTCAGCAGTAAGGAGAGAAGGGCTGGTGTGGGAATTGTGGAGTGGGGTCAGGGTTTAACTTTAGTGGCCATTCATCAGATGATGATTGATTGCTGTGCAGTCCCGGGGGACGTTTAACAACATCTCTGCCCATCCCCCTGCCCCCTTTGAAAGCAGATGGACCAAAAAATGGGGAGAGCGACACCCAGGAATTCCTGCTGTTGTAAAATGTTTTTACGGTGCACTGTACAGCCTTTCCTGAAGCAATCACATTTATGGCCTTGCTGTTGTATTTCTTGGGCTGCTGTGGCTGTAAAAGATGAATAGCCCTGTAACATGGTTCACTGATTCTGTTTAAATTGAAGTAGGCTCCCTTTATTGTTTTGTGTCTAAAATTGTATGCCACCAATTCAGGAAATATTTCCTGTTTGGGAAATAATCAACCCATAGCTGATTTATTTTAAAATAAATCACTTTTAACTATCTCTAAAACTAGTCCCCTCTTCCTTCTGATTTCTATCTTCACTTAATTCTGGTGGAAATTCTAAAATACTAATTAATGTAGTAGAACAGTTTTAAAAAAGAAATAAAAGCTCCTAGACTTGCTTATTAATCTTTTTCCCTTTACTGGATAGGGTGTTGTAGGGCACCAGTTTTTATCTTAAAAATTGTATTTTTACTTAATTACTTAATAATTACTACAGAAAGAAACAATTCATTAAATGCAATTTACACAGATTATAAATTTCTTTGAAAGGACAAATCTGTCTCTGCTTTCATACTTCTTTCCTTGCTGCCCATCAGAGAATTCATATGATTTGGAAAAACCACCAATGTTTGAAGGTGTTTGCTTATAAACCAGTTTTTCCAATGTTTGGGTAAATAGTGAAATTAACAGGACAGTAGTTAATTTACAGCTTGATGGATCTTTTGGCTGTATCATCTCTGCCTCTTCAGATAGGGAGGGGGGAAAATTGTTAGGACTTTCCTATAGGTACTGTTTTGGGTTTTTGTTTTGGTGGGGGGGTTTTTGGGGTGTTTTTGGTGGGTTTTTTTGTGGGTTTGTTTTGAGGATTTTTTGTTTGGTTTGGGGTTTTTTTTTGGTTTTTTTCGGTCTTGTGGAATTTGTTTTTTAACTGAGTGTAAGGTGACGTCTACTAAGGAAGACTTAGTCTTACTCTTCCCTTTCCTCCTACTACTCCTGCCCATCTGCACTTCAAGACCACTCTTGTTATTTGTTCTGTAAGGAACAGGGAAGGAGCATTGCAACGCTGCAGTAGCAGTGAACTGAAATGTGGGGTGGCCATCTCACATTGCTGAAACTGGAAGAAGGGAGGGCTCTGCTGGCGCTTTGGGTGTGCTCGCTGCGTGTATCAGTTCTGAACCGAGAACACAGCTGTGCATTGTCCTACACCTATCCTTGGTATGATTATCTTTTTTTGTTGGTTTTTTTTTTTCCCCATGGAGTTGCTTGTTTGGGAGATGAGGGGAAAGGGGAGCTCTGGCTCCCCCCACCCCCCTCTATTTAGAACCAGGCATAGAAACTCAATCTAGCAGTACATGACCTTTGTGGCCATGACCTAGGGACTGGGATGTGAGCAGGCTTGAGCTTAACAATAAACTCCTGGCTGTGGCTGCAAGCACAGGCAAGTTGGATGCTGTGCCCAAGCCTCATCAGCCCAGCTGGCACAACCCCCTCTCAGTGTTGTGCCCTGCACAGCCAGAGACTTTCCAGTGTTATTCTCTGTGAGAGTGCCCCCTTTGCTGGGTAGAGCTGATGTACAGCCTGCTGGGTGCTCCTGACACGTGCCTGTGACACTGACCGCAGGAGGAGAACTGCCCTCCTACCCCTGGCAAATTTGGGGGTTCTCTTGTAGTCTTTGTGCCCAGAAAGGAGTTTCTTGGGAGCTGCTAGTTCACCTTGAAGTGAACTCTTTCAGTGCTCTTCTGGTGGCTGGCTTCCCTCCCCACAGAGAGCACTAGGGATTGTGCATTTGTGGTTTCCCCCTCTGTGTACTTAAGGTAAAGTGTAGTGATGGAGATCAGACCAGCATATCTACTTCTTTTTGCCCAAGCTTGCTAACTCTTTTGCTCTCCATTTTAAATCCCAGCTGTTTTTACCTTTTTTGTTTTGTTTGTTTGACTAAGAAATAAATAAGGCCTTATCAATGGCTCTACAGTATTTACCCAAGACCTTCCCCTGCCGTGTCCTGTGTAATCTGCCTGTTTCCTAAATGAGAATATAGCTCTTGTCATTCTTCATTCTGAATTCAGGAGTAATATTTCCCACCACATTTTGGTGGGTGGCAAGAGGCAATTGAACAGTTTAAGCTCGGTTTTTTCTTTGGTTTGAACAGCTGGGTGACTCTTTTTCCCAGTGGATGCTGTTACCTTGCAGCAGGAGTGGAGCGAACTTTTTTTTTTTTCTGGTATTGACTTATCATGGAGGACTAGTAATAGATTTAACTTGCTTCTGGTCTTCCGTTCATATGGTCACCATTTTCTTTTCAGCTGCTCTGTTTGACTGAGGCCCCAAATCCCTGCTGTATGTTTTTAAAGTATATCAGATTCATATGCCTTAACTTAATACCATGTCTTGGTTTTCATTCTCTCTCAACTTCTCAGTTGTTTAAGTGGAGTTATTCAGCAACATGTAATAAGCATTCCCTGTAATTTCAACAGAAAAATTACAGAACTTCATGTGCAAGTGAACGTTGTATACATATTTAGACAACCACAGTGTAAGGACAAGACTCCCTCTAGCTGAGGATGATGTTGTGTTCAAACAATGCATTTCAGACCTAAGGCATTTTTTTACTTGGAAAAATGGGAATCTGAGACACTAATTGAGGATTTAGTGTTTGAATGGAAGCAAACAAAAGTCTGTTCCAGTTTACCTACGGTAAAACTTGATTTCAGGGAAAAAAAGGGCAGGTTTTAGTAAAACCTGACATGTGCACACAAACACATACCCCTTTGAGAAATTAATCCATATACCACTTCAGCTGTTGCGCTTATAGGAGCTTAAAATGTCACTTTATGCAGCCCAGGCAATCCAAGGGAATCACCTGTCCTGTCCTTCCCCTTGCTTTTGAGGGAGAAGGGAAGGGGGAATGTTATGCACCATTTCACAAGCTGTTAGCTGGAGCCGGGAGTGGCTGGATGACAGCTGGGAGAAGACAGGCATATCAAACACTTGTCCAATCTTTGTTCTGCTCTTGCTCCTTTCTGTGAGGTAGGCTTCAAATATCTGGTGATGGAAAAGTTGTTCGTAGTATGAAACCTCGTGCCATTGTACTGTTCCATGGCAATAAAGATTCTCTATTATTTCACTCTAAGAAAAAATAGTGTGTGTAGTTAAGAGCAAGACTTGAATACAGAACTTTTTTTTGTCGGAGTGTTGTGTTCCTTCATTTACATCTTTGGAAACAAAACCTTGAGAGCGCTGATTTCTGCTTCCCTCTTAAGAAAGCAGGCTTCCATGGAAGTGGCTATTTCTGTGTGTTACTTCCCTCTACTGGATGGAATGGGAGTGGCTACGGCTGATGATTGGATCTAGCTTTCTAGGCTAACATCTTGGTCTAAGTTGTGATTTGAATATAAGGTTTGGAAGTGCTTTGTGAACAGAATGGAGATTTAGTGGTTACCCACCGGTCACTGTTGCATTCAAACGCTCTGATGGGCATGATAAAGTTCCAGTCTTGTTTTCCAGCTCAAGCATCTCGAAGCATCACTAGCATAGAAAACACTGTCACAGAGAAGATTTTTTGCTTTGTTGAGGGAAGTGGCAGGGGGGAGTTTTGCCTAATATTGTTGCTGACCTGAACCTAAGGAATTTGCATATTTTGAAAAGAGAAGATGGTTCTTGGCATGCATGGTTGGTTTTCCCCTTGAGAGCAGTGGGTGTGCTGTGTTGCAGCTCTCCAGTGTATTGATTATTGAATAGGCCACTTAAGAGAATTTGGTGTTTGTATTTGCAGGAAAAGTCTTTACCTGAAACTTGCCATAGATGCCATCTCCAATCTGTAAGTGTTGGCAGATGGCTTCCGCTCTTAAGAGGAGCTGATGCGGACACTTTTCCTAGTATTGTATTGCAAAGAAAACAATGACACTTCCATCTAACTGTTAGGGTATGATTTGGAGTTTACTGGGAAGGATAGCTCTTCCTCTGTGGAGAAACTGTTGTGAAGTCTTTGTCTATTGCTGCTGCCTCTAACCATCTCCTTTATAGTTGAGCTTTTGGACTTTTTTTTTCTTTTTTTTTTTTACACATCCTGGCTCTGTTCTCTTTTCAATTCTTCTTTATGTAATGGGAAATTTTTTCCCCTTTTTTCCAGGTACTGCATTTCTACTGTGATACCTGTTCTGTCCCCATATGTCGGGAATGTACCATGGGACGACATGTGGGTCACAGCTTTATCTACCTCCAAGATGCCCTACAGGACTCCAGGACTCTCACCATTCAGCTCCTGGCAGATGCTCAGCAAGGACGACAGGCTATTCAAGTAAGATACTCTCAACTCAAGTACTCTTATTTCCCCCTCCTCCTTCTCCCCCCTCTCCCCTCCAGCTTGTCTGTTACAGGGCAAGGTGTCAAGGCAAAAAGCTCTCTGCTTCTGCTGTCAGTCTTCTCACCCCTTCTGTTTTCTCAGATCTCTGACAGAAGTGGCGGTGGAGCTGAAAATAAAGTGCTGTTATATGAGGTTTGCATTCTTGCAGCATAATCCTGTCATGTAAATCACAACATATATGAAGCTCTGTACAAATGCGCTTGAGTGTGAAGCATTTCAAGAAAGTTCAGATCTTGTGTGGCAGTGCCAAACCTGGTTTTGTTTTTACAGCTGAGACTTTCTTTGAGCATCTTCCTGCCCGTATAGCTTCTAGCACTCTGCCTACCTTTGACTCTTGTTATGTCTTCAGTGTTGCCACCAAATACAAAATACTAATCAGCTGCCGGATTAGTGTGAAATTCCTTAACCTGCATGAGAATCGAGAGCTATCTCTGTGTGAGGATTGCTCTGCACACACAGATATATACTTTGCCTGTTACTGTGCTCTACCTCAACAGTGTTTTATAGCACAAATTTAAATACCTGGCAAGGGCTGGAAAGAAGGCAGCACAAACTAGAGAAGGAATTCTCATAGGGAATTAAACTGCAGTGATATGTAGGTACTTACTTTTGCTGAGTTATACCTAGTGGTAGGTTTGATAGTATATTAGTAGTAGTTTGTCTATAGGGAGACTTTGGGTGCGGAGACCATAGTGGGAAGCTTCACTCCACACCTGCTGCTATGTAGTTTTATTAGCATCATGTTTCAATTTGAGTTGGGTATTACAAAACTCAACACTATATGCTTTAACTACTAAGATTTTTTTGTAAACATTTGTAGAATGTCATGCATAGGGAGTTAACTTACTTTCTGAATTGGGTGAGCTTTCCTGGCACATGCAAGGTACAAACAACAATTAAAATAACCCAAAGCTCATTGTCTTCCCTTTGCTGCTTGTTTCTAGTAAATGAGGGAATTTAGCTTGTTCTGTGAGACAAGAGCAACTAGTTAGTCTCTCATTAAGTCTTTGCACCAGTGGAATAATAATTGTTTATGTTGGTATAGATGGTAATCAGTTGTTGACATTTTCCTTCAGCTTCTGATGTTGTTACACCAGCACAGTAAACAAGTTTTTGGAGCTGGATGGCTAATTTTAAACTCCAGCTTCAGGCAGAATCCTGGAAAACATAGCATCTTCCAAGATTTTTTTTTTAAACTGAGTTACAAAGCTCTTCAGCAGTATCCATACTGAAACGTTTCACACATCCCCAAAATGACAAGAAGGTAGGAATTATACTAGTTTAAAGACCATCACTGGTGCAGTGTTGAATTTCTCCAGGCTGTCCTAGACAAGGGCTTTGCCTGTTAGTAATTAAATTGCTTTTGACCTCCATGGCTCTTAATCATCTAACTGGTACAGATAAATCATCTAAGACTTTTTTGGAGTAGAAAGTAGCAGAAGATCATGGAGCACTACTCTTCTACTATTGCATAAACGCTTTCGTGCCTGATTTTCTTCCGTCCAAGTTTGCTTTGCTCATTCCTTCCTTATCTTTTTCTGGTTTTCATGCAGAAGGCTCCTGCCGTTGTGGTGAGCCAATTGTTCCTTGATGGTGCAGGTAAAAGTTGCATGGTACAGGCTGTGCTCATGTAACTTGAACAAGCAATTCTACTGAATTTAGTTCGTGCATCTTTGCCCTGGTCTGGCCACAGCCCATCCAGGTTAAGAGGCTGTCTTAGAAGTATTGGTTGAGCAGCTTGAGTAAAGATCTGTAAAATGAGCCATGTTTTCAAGAACTGAGTTGTTTCATTAGTTTAGTGGGATTTTTAATCTGGACCACTGCACAGAAGAAGAGTACTGAGCAAACAGATCACTGATAAAATTAACAGGGTGGAAATCTGTGTGTGAATGTGCAGGAATGGGAAAATTGTTCAGCCTCAGGCAGCTACTCCTGAAGCAACCTCAGCAGCAAGCAGAAAAGCATTTGATGCTGTTAAAAGCAGAGGTGCTCCACTCAAAATTTTCATGGAGCTGAGCTCTCCTTCTTCTTGGGACAATGTGGCTGTGGAGCTGTATGTTTATCCTAGGGAGGAGACAGCATGTCAGCATGAATTCAAAACAAACTCTAAAATAAGTAGTCTCTAAATTAAAAGAAATTGGCTTGAGTGGTTTTCTTAAAAGTATGGAAATAGGCAACAGAGAATTGAATGCCAGTATAAGCTGTAATATGAGGAACACAAGACTGGAGCTCTTAGAGGCTTGAAAAGTAATATGTTGTAGTAACACTTTTTAGTGGGACTGATACATGCTGCTGTACCATGAACTCTTTCTTAATAGGCTCTGCAAGTGAGAGCTCCCCTGACAGGAGATGTTGAGGATGGATGAGGAGGCGTAGTTGAGAATAAATGGGAAAAGGTGGAATTTGAAGGGCGTTGCAGGAGAGAGGAAATCAAGCCATGAGTCAACTGGCTGGAGAGTATCTGGTTAACAAAAGTTGAAGGCTTTTAGGAAGAAATGTTTATTTAAGCTCTTCCTGTGGCTTTGGAGGAAAGATTGTTTTTCAGACTTTAAAAAAATTCTGTGAGTTGGGATACATTTCAACCTCTTGATCCACTGAAGCCTGATGTAGTCTGTCACTCCAGAAGAGTCCAAACCTCACTTTTCAAGGAAGTTTAAGTCCTCTGTAAGAAAGTGCAAGCCTGAGAGCAAGAAGCATGCTTTTTTTTTCCCTCAGTGAAATTTCTGGAGCAATGGAAAGCCTTCCATGCTTCCTTGTACTACGATGGTCCTGTCCTGCATTCCTAAGCCTGTCTCTAACATGAGAAGTTGTGCCTGTGTGGTGAACTGATCCAGCTGAAAGGGTAGCCTTTCTGTGAGTTTACTTTTTGGCTGGGTCAGCCCCCTGGCTGGTTCACTGCAATGCTACAAGGACTGTTGATGGTGCCAGGGAATGAAGCAGCAACATCCAGCTGGGTTGCTGGTAGGACTCTTTTCTCATTTCAGCAGAAAGCTATACTCCTAGCTGGAATACTTTTCCAGCCTTTTCAGAGACTCTGATTCACCGGGTGATATGAAAGCCAAAGCTGACACTGGATAAATGGTGTGGGAGGAATCAGGACTGCTGCCTTTCTATATGGGGAGCGTGTCCCGCTGCCTTGTTTTACCTCATGAAAGTGCACACTTAGCTGTCTTCTTTCAGAATTTTTTCCAAGGACTAGGTCACAAACTGAACGTAAATCTGTTAGGGTGAAAGATAGATGGCTTCTTCAAAATGTCACCTTCTTAAAATACATCTATACGTGTGTAACTGTATATATGTATGGATGTATGCATGTAATCTAATGCACTTGCGTAACAGTAAAGCACTGAGTTCTCATGCTCATTTGGGGTCAGTTTCTTGCTGAACATGTTAAAATACATTTTAATTTGTTCATCTCAGATGTCTTTAAAAAGTGGGTTTATTGAAAAACAAATTCTTTCTTAGCAGAGCCTGTAACTGGTTTTGCTGGGGTGCTTGACCATGCGAGCTCCTCCCTGCCCGGTGAGACTGGCCATGTGCTGAACACAGCAGGAGCTGCTCTCTTATCATGAAAGGTTTAGGAGCTTCCCTCCCAGATTTCTGGGGGAAGTGGTATGAAACAGATTAACGCCTTTTCGGGGGGTGACGAGGTTCTGTAAGAAACTCGGCTGGCCCGAGGAGGAAGCTGATCTGCTGCCTTGAGCCTCTGCCCTTGGGTGTGAGCTTCCCTGTGGGTTGCCATATGGATCTGTGCTGCTGGGAGGTCGATACCTGAGAAGGATGGCACTGCTGTGCTGCAAGGGATCGTTTTGGGGTTGTCACATTGAGTTAGCTCAGGCAGCCTTCTGCACAGCTTTGAAGTCAGGCTTCCAGGTTTGAGAATCTGAAATGAAGCTTTGTCAACAAAATGGAGTCTATTGTGCTTTTCTAAAGCTGGGATTTATATCAAGAGGCTAAATTTCTTCATACTTTTAGTCATTGTTTTGTGTGGTATTTCAGTGAGTTCCTCAGTGCAGCATACGAGCAGATGGTTATCGGGGAAGACGGATTTGACATGTGTCACTGTCCAAACTGCTGTTCTGCCTAAAACTGTGGGCAAAAAGTATGTTCTTGCAGTACAAACCAAAATGATTGCTTACTTGTATCTGGCATGAGTTAACCTGGCCTCTAGCCCTCCCTCCATCAAAGCTTCTTTTAAAATTATTTTTGTGATGAACTTCAAGTGAACATGTTTTAGTGTTTTACATGCATTAGACTAAAACATTAAAACTGGTCCAGCTACTGTGATTTGTGCTATAGCTGCACCAGTATCGCTGCAAATTCACTGCTAAACTTGTTAATTCTGGTACCTTTCACTGAAATTATGTAGGATCTTCCAGTTAGTTTTTCTAGTGTGAGAACATTAGGAAGTTTGTATCCATTTCTTGATGCTGGAGAAAGCCTACTGCTATCTCCTGGTTGTTTTATCCTGCTTTGACACAGTGATAAGCAACTGGAAAAGTTCAGTGAAACAAGCCCACTGTATCTTTTTGTGCCTTAAGGAACTGAAAACAAACCACTTATGGTTGGAACACCTTCCATTTGGTGGAAGAGGGCTAACTTGAGACATACTAAAAGTTTCCTTTAAGATTTTTTGTGTTTAATGTGCTGTTAAAATCCAGAAAGGAGTTTATCAGAAAGAAGCATCTCAGCTGTTTGTTCGCCTCTGAGTAGGGTTAACTTAGTCTTAAATTCCTTAATGGTTAAACTGGAAATTTTCCATACTGAGGTAGGAAAGTGTATATTTAATATTCTTCATTAAGTATCTGTGGTCCATTCACCCCTCAAATACTGAAGAATGCCTCAGTAGAACCAAAATTTGCTTTTGAATTCGAATTCTCTCTCCAGAGGTTTGCACCTTCATTGTAAAACTTGAGATTGGGAGACTTAAATGTCAGAATTAATGCCTGAAAAATTAGGCTTCCCTCTCATCTTTGGATGGATGGAATAAAAAAATCATAGGGACTTTTTCAAATATGTTCGTGCAAGCCAGTATTGATAAGTTGCAGTACAGTTACCATAAGCAGCCTTTATGTATCTCATGGTGCTGCCACTGTGGTGCGTTGTGCTGCGATTTGTTCAATTGGATAAATTCCTGGACTAAATTGGTGTAATCTAACATCATGGCTCAGCATCTGGATTTACCGGCCCTGCTGTTTCAGACACCTGAGTGAGCCTATTCAAATAGCTGTGTGCTGTGTGGACATAACTGTGGATGTACTGACTTAATTTGAGTATCAGACAGCAGAAACTACACAGTGAGGGCATCAGCACCTCTGTTGTAGCTCTTCAGAACACAAGCTTTGTAACAGTTTTTCTTTCTCCTGGAGCATTTTATGCTTCTGATCATACTTTTATTTTTTTCATTTTAAAAAGCAGCACTAATGAAAACTTGGGAGTCTAGAACATAAATATTCCATAGGAATATTTAGGTAAGCATGAAATCACAGAATTTTTTTATAACTTGAGGCTCTAGTTCCTACTGGTCAATGGAAGAGAGGAAATACAGAAAATTGCTGACTGCTGCCATTCTACAAAATTGCAAGTCCTGATTTGGGCACGTCTGTAGTCAGCATAGACATCCAGAAGTACGGTCAGGTTCTATAATGCTACCCTGCTACTTCTGACCCTTGCAGTTGGTTTCTTCACGGGTTCATGTTGTACCGTCAGTTGCTGTAGCCACTGGACCAAGATCATCAGTAGTTTTCCCTCAGGGGGTGAAATGTAGATAAAGGGGAGCTCACAGAGGTGTCCACCTAAAGGGAGCCTACAAAGGGCACCCAGATTCCAATACAGCTTTGCCCTTCACCTTTCACTCAAAATTGAAAAGTGCTGGTAGCAATAGCTAGTGGTGGATGTCTGCATTGCTTTCCTTCATGCAAACACATTTGTCTGCCCCACTGGAAGCTCTCTGTGCAGTTTCCTTTTGTGGTGGCTCCCCTGGAACATGTCACCTGCACAAGGACTGTTGCTACTTCAGTTTTGCTCTTGAAGAATTAGAAGTACCAGTTTCAACCCTAAAGTTTACAAGAGACACTGCAAAGTAGTGTTTTACTTGTTTTGACTTGTTCTTAACAAACATGAGGCACTGGTGGCGTCTCTAATTATAATGGGGAGGGGTGTTGGCTAACTTTAGAGCCCTGAGAAGCCACAAGTGGAGAGGTACAGCTGCAAATAGTTTATTTATTTTATTGGCCAACAGCAGGAAACAAAACAGTTGTTCTCCATCTCACATTCAGTAACTCAGCACAGTTCTTGGATAAACACAGCCTTGTCTTCTGTCTCCCAAGTGTGTGAACTGGCTGACCATGTAATTCATTAGCAGTGGAAAAATTATGACATACCACAGGGAGAAAGCATCATAAAAGATATTTTTCTTTACAAGTATTTGTTGTTAAAAAGATTGTGTGATGTCTGACCAGAACAAGAAACACTGCTACTTAACATGCTTCCTAAAAAGTTGACCTCTCCAAGACAAGTTCTGCACAGAAAATGCCTGCAGAACAGCAGGAGTGAGTTTTCATAGCAGAACTCTGACATCTTACAGTAATCAAAGTGAACAAGGGATTTCCATGTGAAGAAGACTCCCAAAAGTTGTACTTAGTGCTCTTGGCTTTTGCTTCAGATATAGGTAGCTTGCTATTGCTCTTCCCGCCATCATACCTCTGCATGTTTGATGCTGATCAGCCTTCCTAGGCTGTTCTAGCTTATTTGGGCAGAGTGCAGCACCCTCTGAATTTTACCAAAACTTCACCAATATCCTGGATGATATTAGAATCTTTGGGCATTTCAGGTATCCCTCACTGATCTAAGCTGTTCATACTTGGGCAAGTGAAAATAAATCCAGATGATGACATGAGTAGTTGGTAGACAACCAGTTGAGCATAACTGGTTCCTATAGCTGAAAGGTCACAGCATCCAGAGGGATGGATGTTCTTGAAAGGTGGACTCTGGTTCTAGTGGAGATTAACAAGAGAAGTTGGGATTGCTCTTATCTCTAAGGCATAGTAAGGGATGCATATATATAGATCATGGTTCTAAATGGGTACTAAGTACGAAAAGCAAAAACAAGTAAATCAAGATTTTTATGCTTCCACAGACATCATTGTTAAAATTGGAGTATGAGTGGATCATTTCCCTGACACATCTCGAGGTGATACCTCTTTCTCTTTGCAAGAAAAGGAAGGGGTTTTGCTGTACTTGATGGAAATCCAGGTCTGTTTTGGAAGAAATTCATGCTTTTCTCCTGCAGTAGGGCAAGGAGAATGGCAAAGAAGAAGTGGTAGAGGCACAGTATTCTTACATGTGGCCTCTTATAGCTAGGTCTGAAGCCTCCTGGCTTTTATCAAGTCTTAATCCATGGCCAGTTGTGTCTTCATGTCTACTTTGCTAAATGTTATAATGAGATTCTCATTTTTTTGTCAAATTTGCCTGCTAGAAGCTTTGTGAGACGGCAGGGCAGGTCATCCTCCAGTGGGACTGGGATATACAGGCTGTCTATGAGTCTGAAGACATTCCCTGTTAAAACTGTAGTGAAGGTGAGTCTGGGAGTTCATGAAGGAAGAAGAGCTGAAAGACCTGTTACTCTTACTGAGCCCTGGGCTGATGGCTGGATGTCAAGTAGCACTCCTGTTTTCCCCTGAAAATTGCAGGGGAATTCTTTGGAGTAAAAATTTATTAGCTGCATACTCTTTTAGGGGCATTTCTGTGCGGCTCAAATGCACAGTCTGTTCCCTACAGTGTCATTTTCACTAGAAGCAGACCCATCACACAACAACAGTTTGAACCATTTTGAGGGAGTAGAAAAACTGGGTTCTCTACATGGAAGAATACATGAGTATGAATTTCTGTGCAAGTCTCTAGTTCACCATACTAGCTGCTTGCTGGAATTGCACTGGGAATTTAATGCTGTGGTGTTGGTGCAAGGCACAATGAAGGTGTAAACTCCTTGTAATAGATGTCTTTAAACAATCCTGTCAGTTTAGGCTGCAGTGTATGAAATGGGTGAAGGCTTAGGAAGAAATTAAGAGTTGTCACTTTATGCCTTTACCTGAAGGCATAGTGAAATGTAAGCAGCAGTCCTCTGATGCATTTTTAATTGTTTTGGTCGAGCCTTATGTGTGTTTGTCTTTTTTCTCCCCAGCTGAGTATTGAACAGGCCCAGGCTGTGGCAGAGCAAGTGGAGATGAAAGCGAAGGTGGTACAGTCTGAAGTCAAAGTAGTGACCACTAGACACAAGAAGGCCTTGGAAGAGCGGGAGTGTGAGCTGCTCTGGAAGGTATGCACCCTCACACGTGTGGTTTGTACTGCTGACAAGTGCTTTTCAAACTGAAAAATTACTCAAACTACTACACAGCCAGATTCTGATATCCAAGGAAAACTGCAGGTTTCCTTAACTGGAGCGACTGGTGAGGTTTTTGCAGGGGCTGCTGGATCCTCAGAGCAGCACAGCCCCACACACAGGCTGGGCACTCCCTCTGCTGGCCCGGCAGCTTCCCCAAGAGGAGATCTCCTCTAAACAATGCCTGCAAAATATCTTTAATGCGCTGCTCTAGAATTAGTACATAGTATAATTGGTTTTCTGACCCACTCCTCATAAAGGACAGGAGCAAAGCTGTATATCCTATGCTGTCCTCTTTTGTTTTTGGAAAGGCTAGTAGAAATTCTGTGAGATCAACTTTCACTGTCCCCATCCTTAAAAACCTTTACTGTCAATCAAGGCAGCATCCTCCCTCTGATTATTTTTTAAAACTAGTATAAGAAAAGAGTACTATCCAGCAAGAGTATCTGCACAATTCTGAACTAATGGGCTTATTTCAGCCACAATGCATGCACGGTATTTTAGAAGAGGAAAGGAAGTAACAGGCAAGTTTCTTATTCATTCCAGAAAAGTAATTCAGTGGTCATGGCCCCCTGCAAGAGAAGCTTTGTTTTCTTTTGTAAGTGTCAATAGCAAGATTAAAATGGCACTTACTTCAAATGCTGCTTTTTTGAGGTTTTGGATTGAAGGAGATGAGTTCACTTTTCACTGTAAACCTTCTGCAGGAAGCTTGGCAGCTTTCTCTTTTAAGGTATTCCTGGTACAGGAGGAGTAAGATCTGCCCCGAAGCTGTTTTTATCCTACGGTGCTGTACAAATGCACTTTGTTGGAATATTTGCACTGAGAGTAAGTTCTCTTCAAGTTGGAAAACATTATTTGAAGCAGTAAGCATGGTGTAGTGGTAAATGATTTTAGAAGAACAAACTCAGTCTATCAAACTCTTCTATCAAGCATGCTCATAAACAATTTTGTATACCAGAGCTGAGTCTAAGGAGTAAGCTTAGACCTAAGATCAGTAATTTGTCTTGGACAACTATTAGAAGCGTCTCCAATTTTTTTTTTTTTTTTTTTTTTTTCAGCTTGGTAAAACCTATAGATCTCAACTTACAGCATGTTTGTACATATGTGATCTAGTCAGTGTCTAACCAAGGGGTCTTCAGACCTTGAGTCTTCCTTCACTAAAATGCATTCCAGATATTGTTCTGCAGCCAAGCAGGTATTCAGACATCAGGAAATGTACTTTTGCAACAATAAAGCAAAGATGTGGTACATTGGTTTTACAAAGCAGGTGTCTTTGACAGATGGTCCAAAGCGATTTTTCACAAGTAAAGGTAGACACAGGTTTATAAAGATGAGTTACAAAACAGGTATTTTTGCAGCAACTTCAGTCCCTCAATCAGGGACTGGCAGCAACCTTCTGTGTTATTTGAAGTGACGTTTACAAAGCATCCTGTTTTAAAGCACAGGCTCAGCATGGCTGCCAGTATTTACAAGAAAATATTAAAATAATTGGACCCTAAAAATCCCTGGGGATAGATGTCTGGTATTATCCAGTCACACAAAAACAGTTCTGGCAGGCAGGGGAATGACAGGAGCCCGTGTGCATTAGCTGATGCTGACTCCTAGCCTCAGCTCTGCGGGACAGCAACCCACCTTCTGAAATCGGTCTCAGTTCTGGTCAGTGAAACCTCAGCCTCTGCTCTTCTTGAGAGGCTGCAATAACTGTTGTCCTCCTTGGGGGCTGAATGAGATGTGCCTTTGGATGATCTGTCAAGTATCTTGCAACTAGAAAACAGAACAGCATTTGAGGAAGCAAATAATTACTAGTAAGCAGGTGATTCTCACTTTCAAATGTCACTCTGATGCAGCAGATCTACAGATTATGAATGTACAGTTTTGCCTGGAGGGTAGGAGAGACTAATAATCCTAAATTTGGATAAGTAATTAGTTTTCCTTGTTTCTTCTTGCCTACATCGTGCTTTTTAGAAGTTTGCTCCGCAGCTGTGTGTCAGCATGCTGTAACAGCTGTCCAACTGGCTTTTATGTAGAAGGGAGACTGAAGGAAATGTGTGTTGTGGTCTGTCTTTCCTGATATAAGTGTGCTTTTCTCTCCCCCCTGTTTCCCACAAGGTGGAAAAGATTCGCCAAGTCAAGGCCAAGTCACTCTACTTGCAAGTTGAAAAGTTACGTCAGAACCTAAACAAGCTGGATAACACCATTAGTGCTGTTCAGCAGGTCCTGGAGGAGGGTCGTACCATGGACATTCTTCTGGCTCGGGACCGCATGCTGGCTCAGGTGCAGGAGCTGAAGAATGTCAGAGGCCTTCTGCAGCCACAAGAAGATGACAGGATCATGTTCACCCCCCCTGACCAGGCATTGTACATGGCCATCAAATCAATGGGCTTTGTCAGCAGCGGGGCTTTTGCTCCCTTGACCAAAGCCACGGGGGAAGGTCTCAAGCGTGCGCTGCAGGGCAAGGTGGCCTCTTTCACCGTGATCGGCTACGACCACGACGGGGAGCCTCGCCTTTCCGGGGGTGACATGATCTCTGCAGTGGTCATGGGCCCAGATGGGAACCTTTTCGGGGCAGACGTCAGCGATCAGCAGAACGGGACCTACCTGGTCAGCTACCGTCCCCAGCTGGAGGGAGAGCACCTGGTGTCCGTGATGATGTGCAACCAACACATCGAGAACAGCCCCTTCAAAGTGGTGGTGAAGTCCGGGCGCAGCTACATCGGCATTGGGCTGCCGGGGCTGTCCTTTGGCAGCGAGGGAGACAGCGACGGCAAGCTCTGCCGCCCCTGGGGCGTCAGCGTCGACAAAGAAGGCTTCATCATCGTCGCCGACCGCAGTAACAACCGCATCCAGGTGTTCAAGCCGTGCGGGACCTTCCATCACAAGTTTGGCACGCTGGGCTCCCGGCCGGGCCAGTTCGATCGCCCCGCCGGCGTGGCCTGTGACATTTCGCGTAGGATCGTCGTGGCCGACAAGGACAATCATCGCATCCAGATCTTCACGTTCGAGGGGCAGTTCATTCTGAAGTTTGGGGAGAAAGGAACGAAGAACGGGCAATTCAATTACCCATGGGATGTGGCCGTCAATGCAGAGGGCAAGATCCTGGTCTCTGACACAAGGAACCATCGCGTTCAGCTGTTCGGGCCTGACGGCGTGTTCCTTAACAAGTACGGCTTCGAAGGAGCGCTCTGGAAGCACTTTGATTCCCCCAGAGGTGTGACATTCAATCACGAGGGCCACTTGGTAGTGACGGACTTCAACAACCATCGCCTCCTGGTCATCCATCCAGATTGCCAGTCAGCGCGCTTCCTGGGCTCCGAGGGCACGGGCAATGGACAGTTCCTGCGCCCGCAGGGCGTGGCGGTGGATCAGGAAGGGCGCATCATCGTGGCCGACTCCAGGAACCACCGGGTGCAGATATTCGAGTCCAATGGTAGCTTTTTATGCAAGTTTGGCACTCAGGGAAGCGGCTTTGGTCAGATGGACCGTCCTTCAGGTATAGCTGTCACCCCTGATGGCATGATTGTCGTGGTCGACTTTGGAAACAATCGAATTCTCGTCTTCTAATCTGTGTTTGAATTAGGAAGAAACTGTCTCAGGGAAATTCTTCTAAGAGAAAATGAAAAAAATACAACGTTAATTCAAACCTACCTCATCTTTAATTTTTTTACAGATGAATGTACTTACCTTTTCTGCAGGGAGTGAGCCTGTAAAATTGAATTCTATCTACCTCATTGTCCTCCCTTCCCTCCCTGGTTTCTCTCCCCATCCCCACATACACATAGTTCAGAACGTTTTACCTCTTTCCCCCCGATGGGGTTTCATGCACAAACAAGAGTTGCTGTGCACATTAGGTGGTTTGTGTGGTGAGTTCTGTTAGACTAAGCCAAGAAAGGCGCTATGTAACTTTTTAAATGGAGAAAATGGTAGTAGATATTTGTAGAGAATTTGTGTTCTTGACCGTTCTGCAGTTCTATGGGTGGGGACATGGGAGGGAGGGACATTTGTTGTTGGTTTTTGTTTTTTTTTTTAATTGCTGCTGCAGCAGAGAACTTTTTCCTGTTCTCCTTTTTATACCTCAGTGTGTTTGATTTACTGGTGAGCACAGCATCTTGTTCCCAGACAATTTTGAACGTTTTATGAAAGTGAGTGGGATTCACTTGCCAGGAAGAGCAAGTTTGCATCTTTTTTGGCATTTCTGTGTATTTTTTTACTGAAACACAGTAATTTAACAGCACAAAGCGAAGCTGATGAAAATGCACAAAAATTCTTTAAGTTTAAACCAAATTGTTCATTTTAGTGGCTTAGTGCTGTCATTGTTAAGTTTAGATAAAAAGCAAGGCTTCCTTTAATGTATCCTGTCATTGAGAATTTAATTTCTACCCCTTTTCACCTGAAAGCTAAATTAGTTTGAAAAAAGTTACTGTTTCTTTTCATCAGTGCCTCTAATCTAGGTAACAGAATACGTTAGGAGGAGCATTGAAACAGGGAAAATCAAACCCTTTTGATTTACTTTCTTGTGAAATGACTTAGTGTTTTTTGCCCCTCCCCATAGAGAAACTTTAAGGGAATAATGTTTGGATTTGTTAGAACAGAAGTGGTACCTTTTTCCAAAAGTAAGAAATAAGCACAGCTTTGGAGATTCAGGGTGTGATTTGGAGAAGTCAACAGTTGTTTTGCTTTGTTTTGTTTTGGGGTTTTTTGTTCAGAGAGGATTGCAATAACCCTATCAGTGACCTTTTTTTCTTTTTTTTCATCTTCTGGCTTCCCCAAAGAGCTGGACTGAAGAGAAGATTTTGAGAATATCTACTATAGCTTTTAGGGTGGGTGGGGTGGGCCTGTAGCTCCCTGCTGCAGGATGTCTGGCTACAGATTCAAGTGTAGCTAGCTACAGTAGCACCAGTACCAGCTAAAGGCAAACTGCACCATGGTGAAACTTTGCTGCTTTTTTCCCAGGGCAGTACCAAAGAATTCTGTGTAAAGTTAATGTATATGATCCTTAAAAGCTTGGAGGCAGGGGGAAGTTTGCCCTTTAGGGGATCTGAGAAGCAGAAACTTTTGGGGCAGAACAGAGATCTCTTTAGCAAAATGTGACTTTGAGTGCCTGGAAGGATTTGGTTTTATTCTTCTATTTCTTGCATTCTGGTTTAGCTGTTCGTGCAGATATGGTCTTTACAGACCTGTAGCTTCACCCTCTGGTGTTGGCAAACAAGAATTGTTTAAAGCAGGGAGCAGAGGGCTCTTCTGGCTCTCTGTGACGAAAAACTCACATGTCAGTACCCTTGGGTTTGGAAATTCCATTGGATTTACCTTACTGTTTGCAAGAGAAGATCTCTGAAATGTAAATGTGATCGTTGTCAAAAAGTCTGAAGAGCCTTAACCATCCTCCAAGGAAAGGGTTCATCTCCCTGCCAGCCACCATGCACAAAAGTGACCTGAGGTTGAAAGGCTCTTTACAAATTCGTGAGAAATCACAAGGTGCACTTTCCTTCTTGCTGCTTTTCCCCTCCAAGGAGTGTTAACTTTCTGGTTTTGTAGAAATACCAATGATGTGTGCAGACAGAGAGCTGCCACTTTAGAGGAGGCTTAAACTAAAGGACCAGAAAGAGACAAGAAAGATTCATGAGATGGAAAAACCTCTTTCAAAAGAAGGGTGAGGAAAACCACCTAAATTAAATGGGATAAAACAACTGTGCTGCCTTTCAGCCAAAGCCTCAAGGAAGCAAACTCTTCAAAGCAGTGTGTTTCAGTTAGGCTTAATCTTAGGATGGCATGGTTTAAAAACAGTCTTGAAAGGATAATCTTTTATACAGGTGTCTGTCATTAAATTTCTGTGGCCACACAAAACATGTATGAGAGAGCTAGTTTACCTTCAAGTTTTGCAAGTTCTGCCTGTGTACACACCTTCCTTCTTGGGGGTGGCCTACAGCTGTGACAGATGTCCATGGTCGTCTTGGATTATTCAGCCCAAGAACTATTTGCAACTTGGGCTGTGAAAAATAATAGTCTGCAAGATCTAGATACCAAAGAATACTGGTTTAAAAAGCTTTAATGTTTAGTCTGCAGTGTCCTTGCATTTATCCTATCATGTCTTAATGAAAATGCCAGGTCTTTAAATACTTTGACCAGAGTGGCTGACGGCGTTGAAGTGTCCTAGAAATGCTCTTGTGCTTAAATGCTTGTGGGGTTTGCCCTTCTCTGGGACTAGAAGGGAGTTGTTTTTCCAGGCATTAAAAAAGACAAAAAAAGTGAAGTGTGCAGTCAGGATTGTGTTGAACTGAAGGAACGTTTTGCCCCCCCACCCCCCAGCCTGCACTGGGTGGAAGGTGACAGACACTGAAGTTGCCCTTTGCTGTTTTGAATGGAGCCATTGCACAACCCCCCGGCCCAGCACAGTCAGGAAGAGGAATGACTTAAACTCTTTCTAAGTTGCTATCTGTTTAACTCAGTGGGATTTGCTTGCAAACTGAACCTTGAGTGTTTGACCTCATGTGTTGGGGAGCTTTTTTGTTTTAAAAACACTACTATTTAGCTACCCAAAAGAATTCCTTATCTTTGTGATAGATAGTGCTAAGCACACTTGGTCTCATTGAAAAGTGGTAGTGTAGCTTATAAAATGGAGTGTTTTATATGCAATGAAAAGAAGTAGTCCTAATATACAATGCCAACATCAGATGCCCCATAGAGGCTTATTGAAAAGTGATAAATGAGATTCGAACCCTGCTCTGCTTTTCCATGCATGTTCTCAGGTTAATGCCGCAGTATCACAATGTACATGCATGCAGAGAGGAAAAGCAAGGCTTGGAAGCTGGATTGCAAACCAAACAAGCATTCAGAGTAACCTTCTTAACTAGGGGAAATGGCCTGGAGAAAGGTAAAGTGAGTGTGTGCCTCTTCGTTGGGGAGCAGCAAATGTGGGGGACAGAGCTGTCTACTCCAACTCCCAAAGGATTTTCTCTATGCCAGGTTAAACCAGTGGCTCTCTGTAAACCTTTTGCTTGACAAAATGTTATCAGCAATCAGTGTGGCTGGTTTGGGTGTTCAGCATATAAAGCAATCTTGTCCTTTCTCAGAATTATTTAAGCAGGAAATTCAGTAGGAAACTGAAGCAGATTCAGTACTTGATAATGCAGGTCCTTCACATAACTCGCTCCTTTTTATTTAGTACCTTTTAAATATAAGTTATTTAAGGAAGCCCATAAACCTGAAACTTTTAAAGAAAGCAAGGAAAGGAAAATAACACCTGAAAGTTAATGCATGTTAGGGCCAGACATAACCAGCCCGGGGGAAAGAACAAGTCACTTGGATGTGGAAGTCATTCCCTTTGAATTGAAGGAAAGCGGGCCCAGTCTGTTATGTTACAGTTAAACCAAAATTGATTTCTGAAGAGAGCAGGTTTATAGACTCATCTTGCCATAACTTTGATCATAAGATTTCTTTGTTCAGTTCTAGTTTAAAAAAATATTGTGCCAAAGTTTTGTTTATTTTTTAAAGGAGTGTAAGCCAAATGGTGCCAAAAGGTAATAGGGTATTTAAAAGTAGAGATATTTAGACAAACAGTTTGGAACTGTATAAAAAAGGAACACTGGTACTTGCGTTAGACAAATATTGTACCTTTGGTCTTTGAGTCCTTGGGAGTTTGAAGCCCAGTTTGCTGTGGTACAAAATGCACAACTAGAGATGCCACTATCTTTTGCTTGAAGTTCTACCTCACTTTGCAGAAGTAAATAATCTACCTCAATTTAGCATCAGACAGGTTTGGGAAAGAGCTGAGAATCTGCTGGGGGGAAGGATTCATCCTGCCTGTTGGAAAAGCATTTTAATTGAAACAGAGATACTAAGTGTGTACTACGTGGTGACTGCTTGCTTTTGTTTGCTTTTGTTTTTGCTGCCTGCCTATGGAGATATTAAGCTGCCCTTGCTAGAGAATCTGTAAATAAAACCCAAATGTCCAGGCAAACTGGACTGAGACCTGAAACGCTTTTGAGTTTGTTCTGGTCTCACTACAAGGTATGGAAGTGTAAACTTTTGTTCAGTATTATGACACTACTGGCTGATGTGACATCATGTTCATTTGCAGTGTTCTTATGTCCATAAGACCTTTAGGTCTTCTCTCTACAAGAGAAAAATGTTTATGCATGCCTACCAATGTGTCCTGTTTGGGAGGACTGGTGTTATGATTGCTGTAAACACAATGATATACCAAATGCTTGAAGGGAATAAGGTCCTGTTTTTCTTATTTTATTGACTTGGTGATTGTATTAGTAGCTTGCTTGACTCAATGGGATTTTTCCACCATGACAAAGCAATCAAGTTCCTATTCCTGGAGGGCAGCTTAGTTTCAGACATACTCAGGAGAGGCAGTTTAAAACCAGTGTCTTGGGGTTTTAGGCAAGTTAAGTAGTGATGTGCAACATACCCCGTTTTACCTGTGGAGTTGAGTTGCAGAAGCACATTTTCAGACTACTCTATTGGGGGGGAAAAAAAGTCCTTTTTCCTCCCCAGCTCATATTAAGGGGTGGCAGAAGTGGGTACAGGAGACCCCTAATAACAATAGGCTGTGTTGGGTTTGATAAATGTTATGGTGGGAAATGTACATTGATGTCTCTAAGTGATCTTACGGGTTAACAAGCCAGACTGGCATCTTTTTCCATCATTGTTCAACCAATAATGGTTCTAAAAATGCTTTGTGTACCTGCATGGTCTTAGACCTTCTATTAATGATTGTATCAACTTACAAACTCAGGTAGATAATTTTTTAAGCTCTTTCATAGAGCCTTACTGACTGAATGTTAAGTGTCTGTGTACTGATGTAGTTAAGTAACTTCCTTTTGAACTACAAGACTAGTTAAAAAAAAATAAAGTCCTTTTATAGGTTTGTAGAGTACTTTTCAGACAATTAGTAGTTTTTCCTTCAGAGGGAGAGATGTCTATTTCTGAGTTTTGTTTTTAGTTGTTTTTTTTTCTCTAAAATGACTAAGAGGTTTTTAACTAGTTTGTAAGGTTTGCTTAGTCACCTGAGTTGGTGGGGGTTTCTTACGTCTGTGACTCTTGTTTGTACTGTGCATTACCTGTCATGCCCTGCTCGCTTTGTGCACAGGTCCTTGGAGGAGTTGAGGGTGTGGAACACATGCCTGCAATTTAACTCAAAGAGAAACTGCAAGCCTTGAACAAAATGAAGCTCAGCCCCATGAAACCAATGTCAAACATGCATTTTTTTTTTTCTCTTCCCCCTTTAATTGGATGTAGATGTATGCCCCATCTTACAAAATTTTCACTACTGATTTATAAGTAGCATTGACTCAGTGTAGGTTTGCATCGGGATCCAGGCTGATCTTGCTATTCCTTGGATGTTGGGCATCTTGAGTTGATTTGTTTTCTTACTTTCCTCTTCTGTTATTTCTTTTCTACTTTAGTAACTAATCATGCTGCTCTCCTAATAATAATTAAATATCTCAGGAGGACAGACAGTGCTCTGCTTTTAATGAGCTGCTCAGAGCTTTTGTATCTAATTGAAAATGAGTCAGACTGTGACAAGACTTGCCATGGTCCAAAAAGGGCATCAAATTTCTACTTGGACAAAAAGTGATGCAATTTTTACTTGTCAGATGTTGAGTACTGCAGAGAAGAAGGCATGACAGGTTATGTGCAAACTTTTACGTAGAATAAGTGAACAAAATGTTAGAACCCTTGTGTTAATGGAATGGAGGCTTCTGAATGTATCTTTGTGGTCCATAGGGAAGGCTGAAGGATGTAGCAAGGAGACGATGTATCAGCTACTGGCAGCCTTAAAACAAAGTCAGTGTCTCTCTGGACTTTAAAATGTTCCTATGCAGTTTATTTTATTTTTGTTTAATCAAATAAATGTGAGGTTTTTTTCACGGCAACTCTGTGTGTGTGTTTCTGTATTACCCAGAAAAAACTTCTGCCAGGATACAAAAAAGGAAAAGCCCCTCCTAGCTTTGTGTGCTATTAGAAAAAGTCCTCATTGTCATGACCGGAGGAAAGAGTTGTGATCTTGAACTCGCTGCTTCAAAGTCCATGCTTTTTTTCCAATATTTTGCCAGAAAGTTTCTGGTTTAACTTTTTTATGCCCTTTTCTAGGTTTCCATTCCTTTACCTTGTCCACTGAAATAATGGTTCTTCTGCATGGCAGTGTAAAGCAAAGCCACCAGAACATTTAGTAAGTCTCTCTGGCATCTTACAGGGCAGGCTGCCAACAAAAGTTGTGTGAGTGGAAAGCTGCCCTTTTTCCTCACTACCTTGGAAAAAGTTGAAAGAAAGGGTGAGCATAGGAAGATGCTCTTCAAGTAAGGTTTGAGAATTAAAGCCTCTGACTGAATTCCCAGCATGTGTAGCAGTGGAGGTGGATTCCAGGCTCTGGAAGTGCTGGCTGCTTTAGCTTTTCAGAGCTGAGATACCTTCTGGGCCTGTACAACTGTAGAGCTCTCTCAGCATGATGCTGTGCTATATTCACCAAAATCCTTGACCAGGCTCTTGCTTTCTTCCTGCTGGAGCAGCTGGCAACATGTCAGGAGTACAGAGATCACTTCAAGTGGGAGGGAGGGAGGGAGAAGGTACTGTGGAGATGGGAACAGAGGCTGCCCAGGTGAGTTTGTCCAGTTTCCTGTGTTACTCTGTATTTATTCCCTCGGCTCCTCTGTGCCCTCTTCCTGAAGACGATTGGAACCCAGAAGCTCCCTGAACAGCAGGAGCTGGCTCAGGACACAGCTGAATGAGTGCTGTCCATTCCTTGCACCGGGGCCATGGGCAGAGCTAAAGGTTCTGACGAGACAAACAGCAGTAGCCATGGCCGTGGTGCAGGATCAGTCCTGAGGCAGTGACAAGGTTTGTGGTGTGCAATGGGGGAAAAGGGAATGCACCCCCTTTCTCCTGCTGTGGGAATATGAGCCAGTGCGTGGCTGCAGGGGAGGTCCTGGAGGTAAGGGGAGAGTAGGGGGAGAAGGACAGGCACCCTTTCCTTCAGCAAGTGGCCCAAAACAAACTGCTAAGCATTATTTGGTTTACTAACTTAGCCCACTGCTGAGCCTCGGCTGCTCATGCTCCTCGTTTTTCTGCCAAAGGGCTGCTTTCCTTGACCTTCGCTTCTTTCCTACCAGAGACTAAAAGCAACTGAGGGAAAAGGACTGAAGGGACAAGCCAGGTTCTTGTGTTTTCATATTTATTTTTTCCTTTCTGTTCAGAGTAAACACGACGAGAGCTGAAAGCCGTGATCAGCGCTCATCCATCCATCCATCCATCCATCCATCCATCCATCCATCCATCCATCCATCCATCCATCCATCCATCCATCGCTGTGTGTGGGGCTGAGCCGCCTCGAGGCACAGGAGCCGGGGGAGCTGCGGCTCCCCTGCAAATGCGGCTGCGATAAGATGTGCCTTATCTGGGAAACAACTGCATCCGTCACCGAGCCCGGGCACGGCCAGAGCATCTTTTGCATGTGAATGCCCTGCATTCCTGGGGGGGCGGGGAAGAATCTTCTCTATTCAGGGCCCGGGACCACACAGGGAGCATCTTGAACCTTTTTGTATTTAATCAGTCAATCTACTCTGACGTAAAAGATGTATCAGCTCCATTTCTTCCTTCTTTCAGAAAGGTAATGGCTACCTACTTCTTCCTGACACATTTTTTATTCCTAGTGTTTCTAAACTGTTTGCCCCTACCTGAGGGAAAGGGTGCGTTGCAGCTCCTGCAGTGATAGAGAAGTTAGTGGAAAAGGCAGCTACTGGGTTTTATTCTGAAAGGATTGAAAAGTAGGGCAGGCAGTTATCTGACACTAGACCAAGTACCAGGTGTCAAGCTTGCTGCTGTCTTGCTTTCTGCTGGAGACACACCTGTGCTCACTCCAGAATTTGCACATCATTTAATACACGTGCTGTTCTGTTTCTGTTCTGTCAGCTGGTTTCTTCAAGGTGATGGATACAAACGCAGGGGTGTCCTGCTACCTTCCTCTCCTGGACACATCTGCATTCCCTCACACAGCAGAAGTGGCAGGCCACAAATCCAAGGTGCTGCTTGGAAAAGTGACCTTGGTGCTGGCTGGAGGCAAAGTACAATGCCAGCAGCACAGGGAGATAAGGTGGTAGCTCAGCTCTACCCTGGAGGTTATCAGGACAGCTGCAATGGCACAAAACAGCCCTGGAGGGACTGTGAGAGGAGTGCTGGGCTCCTTGCTGGGCTCCAGCTATCTTATGCCTGCATTAGGTCTCAGGGCAGTACTCCTGCACTCAGTCTGTAACCAGAGGGTCCTTGATCGTGCTGCCATCTTCATTTGAGTAAAAGGCAATTTTTTTTTTTAATTAGAGAGATATTCCTCTACATTGAAAAGTAGATTAAAAAACTGTCAGACTCCCCTAAAAAAACCCCAAACCCCCAACAAAAACACCCCAAAAAACCCCCCACTCCCCTGTTCCCCCCCCAAAACCAACCTTTTTCTTATAACTGGGCCCATGCTTCCTCTGTACCTGCACCTTTCTGTTGGGCAAAGAAAAACCAGGGAGAGGGAAAAAAAAACAAAAAAAAACCCCAAACAAATGCACACCAAAAAAAGCCAACAGAAACAGGTTCCCTCTTCGTTGAGGAAAAGCATGGCTCATATGTGTCAAAACAGCAAGAGCTCAACTGCTCTTTCAGCAGGACTTTAGTTCAGGTAAATGGTTCTCTACTCACTGGTCTCCCCTCTGTTCTCTTCAAAAAGAGCTGAAGCACACACTTGGATAACCTTTTGTTTTTTGTAAATAAACTGCCACTCCCATTCAAAGCCTCCCATCATTCACGAAATAACCTTTATGAACAAGTCTTCTGGTTTACATCTTTTATTAAAAATTTACATAAACAAACACACTCCAGCAATTGGGGTATTCAGGTGTCCTAGGTTAAAAAAATATACAAAATCCCAAGCCCCCATGATCAGGGCAGCAGCAGGTTAAAGCACAACCTCACTTCCTTTGAACAGTGGTGAAAGCTGGCATCTGAATGGGCTGGATTGAGTGGACTGGCTGGAAAACAGGCTTTTTCCTCATGTCAGAGTGTGTTTTCACAGAAGGGAGCAGCTGGTTCCTCTTGATGATCTGCAGTGCCAGCTGCGTGTTACCTACAAGACAAGTTTCAATTAAAACACCCAAAATACCATTTTATGACATACAAATTACTGTTCAGGGACAGAGCTGATGAGCCAGCCCTGGGCCCAGGCCAGGTACACCAGCAGTCCTTCCTCTCCAGTGAAATGCTTGCATGGATAGGAAAAGCAGTAGACAACAGGAAATTTGAAAAAAATAGTTAAGACCGAGTCCACCTATTCTTAGCTGAAGACATCAAAGCTTTTACCTCAGAGCTGGAAGATGCCAAAGCACCTTCTAATTTCCTAAAGGTCACCTCTTCTCTCCCAGCTGCACACTGAGGTGCTAGATCTCACACAAAATGCCCTCACACAGTGACGCTGCAGACAGTAATGTGAATGCCAAGGGGATAAAACACGTTTTCAAAAGAAGAGAGTTTGATTTTCAACTGTATGTATCGTCCATCAGATAAACACCAGTATACATGGAAAACTTACTCTTTGCTAAGAATTAAACTTGTAAAATTGGAGGAGAAAAGACACTGAATTCTGAGGAGAGTATTTCTTTCCCTGAAGTTTTAGTTCCAGAAGAGATGCACCATTTTATTGTCATTTATAGAACAAAAAATGTCTTTAGCCTCTTCTAGTTATATACTTAGAAGAGGGTGAGGGATATAAATCCCACTTTCTAGTCTCTTCTGCTCTGTACATATTTGTTGCAGAAATAAAGGTTTCCAAAATTCCAACTTAGAAACATCTTCGTAAGAAAAGCTTTGCAGAATTCTCAATTCCAAATGCAAATGCTCAAATCCTCTGCCTGCCTGCAATGCAACATCACTGAAGGGGAAAAGGCACGCACAACATTCCACAACACTTGGATATGAAGTGCCCCTGCAAGGGACGCAGGTCTGCAACCCTGACAGCTTTAAGCAGCAGCTGCATCAGTCTGCTCACACTGCAGAATTCAAATGCAAGCTCTCCAGTTTCCCATTATGTAGAGCTTTCCCCTCATACAAACAAAGTGAACCTTCAAAAGAAAGCGCTGTGGAAGAGAGTTATCAGTATTACAAGCTTTGCTGCCATACTTGCTACACAGACCTTGACACAGCTTCTATGGGAAATGTGGATTGTGGTTGTCTTTTAATGGAGAAAGCTTCTCAAACCCTCTTTATAGTATAAACCTCATCAAGGGTTTTACTGATGCTATCCAAGACTGCTGGCTTCTGCACCATGATAGAAAACTTCAGCTCAGGAATTAAATGTTTAGGAGGTCTAGATGGCAATAAACTGTGGAAGGGAAGGTGCATATACATGGATCCACAGCAGTGTAAAATGGAGGCAGGGCCTAAAGGGTATGGTTCAAAATACTGGCACAACTCTCCATATAGAGTAGGAATGACAACTACTGCACTCCTCCCTTTGTATCCTAAACTTAGGTTGACAGAACATTTCTCAACTTACCGTTCTGCAATTCAAGATACACAGCCAGCAGGATGGCCTCTGGAGGGATCTCTTTGGGGTGGATCAGTGAAGCAGCCTTATTGAAAAAGAAGAGGGTGAAGAGAAAAAGTGCTTAAGAGAAAGATCCAGCACAAAGAAAGTGCCTCTTGACAAGATTGCTACCACCATCTTAGGTAACAAAACTAAATAACAATTCATCAACTAAGACCAGATTTTTCCAAACTCATACACTCCATCAGGTTTAAGCATGCAAGGAGAGACTGCAAGATTATCTACATAGCAAGATTGTTTCACACTAATTAGCAAGACCATCTGCTGTCTGCTTATGTTCATATGGATCTGTATTTCTTGGGCTAGCCTAGCGTGGTTTCCTGGTGAGGTGACAGGTGAAGAAGGTAACCTCCACTGCTCCAAAGTTCATAGTACAAAATTAACAAGGACTGTTCACTAGCTTTCCATATACAACCATTTTTCAGCTATTAAGTAAATGAATTTATTGTAGATGCAGAGCCCCACTGACATCCATGGGTGCCTTGCACTCCTTTGGGCTTTACACAGGTGTTATAGAGCCCACGCACAGACACCCGCCCCATCATAAGAAGCCTCAGGAGGAAAAAGAGCCAGACAACTGCCTTAAGCAGCTGAGAGCCTCATAGGATTTGAATCTGTTCACATACACAACTACTGCGAAGTAATTTGGAAGCTGCTGTTTCAGTTTGTAGCTCAACAATGCATCCAAGCAGTCTTCCTCACAGACAGGAGTGGCTGCAAAAAGAGAAACATCATGACTGGAAGAGATAGGTCCCAGCCATGAGAAAGACCATGTGACATGACACAGGCTAAGTGGAGACAGCATTTCAAAAGCAGTACTTGAGAGTTCTTGGGATGAGAGGCAGACAAGGAGCATACCTCCAGCAGAATTGCAGTTTGTTCTCACAGCCCTAAATACAATAGTTTTGATGGTAAGTTATTAAATGACTAGGGAGAAAACCTTCTCCAAATTACAGCAATTACTACTAGACCATTAAAAGGACCACAAAAAACCCCGAACAAACAAGTCAACTTAGAAAACGTGAAAAGGCTTCCCAGCCATCTTCCACTGTTCTGATATGACCTAAGGAAAATAAAATGCTGCCTATAGTGGCACTGACCTTTTTACACAAGTAAGGAATTTGGAATTAATTTTGTGTCTAATAGGGACTGGTTCACAAAGACAGAAGAAAGCCACCACCTCAGCAGGGTCTGCAAATAAGCCTGAGCTGTGAAATCACCAGTTCAGTGCCTGTGATCTGAATGGCACTTTGCAGGAAGTACATTTGTCCCTAAAGCTGCCTTGAGATTTGTTTTTCATACCTGATGAAGACACTTTCGAGCTTTGTCATATTCACTCCTCAAGCAGTAAGCACTTCCAAGGTTAAATAACATCATTGTTCGTGCAGATGTGACTGAACTGGGGTAACACTGTGGTGTCTGCTTGCCAGCTGCAATTGAAAAAAATAAAATTCTTGTTTTTCTTACACTTTTATTCCAACTAGCCAAGTAAGTTCTTGTACTCTGCTGAATACAGTGGCTGGTACTTACAAGATTCCATTGCCTCATTCTCTCCTTTGTCAGACCCTGCAGAGAAAAAAAAAACCCAAACAAACCCATCATGTTCTGTGACCTTTCTAAAAGGTTATTACAAAAATAATACAAAGATAAAAATTTTCTGCTTTCTTCACAGTCTGACATTAAAGAGGGAAAACAGATTAGTTTGCTCAAGAGTTTACGTAATTTAAGACTTCCTATCTTAAGTGTTGTGCTTTTAGATTTGCAGATGAGTACAGTGAAGTTTAAACTGCAAGCATGTCACTGGAATCAGAGCTGCTGTAGACTTCATTATACAGATGGTTCTGACGTACTTGTCTCTTATAGAATACACACTCCTAACAAGAAGACTAAGATTCAGATTAACTAAGTTCTCCCCACTCCTATACCTCACTAAAGCAGACTCCAGCAGTATGACAAAGCCTGGTTTAAAGACCAAAATGGAAGAGACGGTATAAAGAGATGGTATAAAACCCAAACTTAACCATACTAGCACATTTAACAAAAGCAGCTTTCAAAAGTTTCCTTCAAACAAGTCAAAATACTACAATATACAGTTGTATTAATGCTACAGAATTCACCACCTCATAAAAATGACAAACAAGGAAAAGACACACCAAACACAAAATAGAAAGTTAAGCCAGGAAAACAAAAACACAACAACAAAATCACAAATAACACCCTCCCCCACCCTGCAATAACCTACAGGTCTTAAAACAAAATGTCTTAATCATTGTTATATTTGTGTCTACAAAGTTACAGCAGGAAAGCAGTTGAAACCATAACCAGTTATAATGAAGTGTGGATGCATTAACCTTGATCCTGCTCATTTGAAGAGATCCCAAGGGAAACATCAGTGACATTCTCGGGGTTCAAGTGAGTGATGGCATCAGATATTCTGTCTAGAGAGATGAGAGCTTCTGCTGCATACAAATGCCCGAGAAACCTATAATACCAAAGGGTCAGGGTACAAATGTCAGCACAGCAACCCCCCCCAGTTTGTTATGTGAGACAAACAGTGCAGCTTTTAATGTGAGCACATGGGAACTATTACTGGGAACACTTGCATGGAAGTTAACTTGCTCATAAGGTATTGTCATAATACCCAGTTCCACCATTTACTGCTTCTAGGCACCAAAGTTATAAAAAAAATCCACACCTGAATAATGACAATTCATCCATGCACAGGAGTTGCCATTCCACAGAGAAAGTACCTTGGTGGGGCTTTATTCAGAGAATTAAGAAAAGCCACCCCAGAATATGGATATATCTACAATTTAAAGTGTTACATTATTTTACATTCAAGAAAAATAAAGCACCTATTTTCCTGGGACCAAGAGACACACCTTGTCTTTGCAAAAGACTTATTTAGCATTTCCTTCATTACGTAACAGTAATGCAAACTTCTGTGTTACCTTGAAAACTCCTCAAAAATCTTGCTAATACAATATCTGTGTAAAAGGATGAGCTCCTGCAGCAGTGTGAACAGGAGCAAAATAATTTAATTGGCATGGACCAGTTTACAGCATGGTGCCAGCATATAAAAATAAGCATGAGTTACCTTGCCTTCCACAAGTACAATATCAGTTTTGAAAAATATTACCACTGTAAAAACTTCTGCTATACTTTATCCTGTGCATAAATGCACAGTGTCGGAAAGGATTGAACTGAAGTTGCTTTTTTGAATTTGTACAGCTGCATGAGAACTGGTGGGTAGAAAAAGAATGCTCTTTGAATATCCTTCCAAAAAACACAGTGCCAAATGAGAAGTAAACAAGAGAAACTGAAAAATGGAACCTACATAAGCAGCAGTAGCAGGTGAAGTGATAGTCTTGCACACACAAGATCTGTTACCCTGAGTGACTGAGGAAACCTTCCCCTCTGAGGCTGTAGTTTCATAAGCAACCTTTCAGCTGCGTGGGTTTGGGCCGATGTTGTCTACCCACAGCTGCACATCTCTGCCCCTTGAGCTGTGCCAAGCATGTGCAAACCCACAGTGAATCATGACAGAGACCTGACGGTCCTGCTGCTGCATGGGACCCAGAGCTGGAGAAACAGCAACAAAAGCAGCAATTGATTCCAAATTACATGGAATTTGTAGACAAAGGAGGGAATTCATGTTCCTGTGTGTCAGTGGACATATAGTCAGGGCTCCAAGAACAAAAGCAGGCCAAGTAATTCTTTGCATCAAACACCGATTTGGCAAGCAACTACACACATGGGAAGCTTCAACTCAGAACTCTCCAGCAAAAAACAGGGCTGAGAAAGAAGAAATTACCCCATCAGACTTACTTAAGAGACCCTGAGAGCTTTGGTTGCTGCAGAAGTTTATCTGCATGATTCAATGCCATAAGGTTATCCCCCAAAGCCAGAGCCACGTAAGCACTACATGCAAGGATCGAGCACCTGGAAGGAAACAGACAAAAAAAAGGGGGAAGGGGAGAGAGCCAAAATGTTAAATGGAGAATTCTGTGATTCCAAATACACCTGTTAAATTTTCTTTCTTGTTTAGTGCTAAAAAAAATAAATCAAACTTTCAATAATGACTTCCCATCTAACTAGGAAGTAAAAGAGTTAGTTTTCATTATTTATGGCTCAGTTGAACAACCAATATAAAGGAAGAATCACCATGGTGTGCTCAGTAAGATTTTGCAGTTTTCATTGTAAATAACAGACTAAAAAAAAGATGGACTTCACCATGCGTCATTTTTCTCATGAACAGTTTCCCTTTCTCACACTGTTGTTACCGGTCTTGCCTTGGACTCTCATTTGTACTCTTCTGCCCTCACCTTCTGTTGTAGAGAAGAATAGCAGATTTCTAGTGCTGTAAGACACACAGTAGCTATCAATTAAGCTGTAACATATTTCACTCTTCTATTGTACAATGTCTGCACACAGGGAGACAAACACTGGAGAATTTGCCATTTCCAGTTTTGTGTCCAGTTGAGGGTTGTAACCCTCATGGTTAAAACCATCTGGATCTGATTGATCCATGGCATTCTGTTGCCATCACAGACTTGCTTATCTTTCCAAAACCAGAAAATCTCTGGCAGTTCATTTAATGAAATCTGAACTACTCACATTTTCCATCTTCAAACAATAACCCCACATCAGGATGCCATCATTAGGCCAAGCTTCATACTTTGTAATAAGTGCTCCCCTCTCCAAACACCGTTCTTGGGGATATTTTCCACTTGGTAAAACATCATTCAGTGCAGGCTGCCTCGTCCTCAGGGCACAAGCCTCTGCCCACGACGCCCTGCTGTGAGCAGGACTCTGTTCTTCTCCAGGGAGGACAAGTGGATGCTCTGAGTGGGGTCTCACGTTGGGAGCGATGGGAGGAGAGCCGTCGGCTCTCCTGCTGGTAGGCGGGCTATTATTGCGCCAACCTTCTGGCAACTGTCAAGCCTGCTTTCGGTCCAGCAGTAAGTCATGTAATTCATGGCAGGACCTGGGGTGCCTTTATTCCCCTTTCCCAGGAGGCATGCTCCTTAATTATGCACAAGCAGGATAAGAAACTTCTCCAGTGTTTCCCCCTACCCCCCACTTCCTCTCCACCGTGCCCAGATGTCACATCAAATCTGAACACATACAAAAGCTTGAGAGAAGGAGAGGAAAGCTTCCCCAGCTCAAGTCCCAAACCTAAAATATTTCTGAAAGGTTGTGACTGGGGAGGGGGATGGAATGGGGAAACAAAATCTCTGCAATAACAGCCTGCTTCTAACTAACCTCTTTTTGTCTCTGCCTCAAGGAAGTACAGCTTTTAAATCAGCAGAGACGCTGAGTGTCACCAGCAAAACACCCTTAAACACAAGCCAGGGCCTGCAGAGTTGGTTATTACTGCCCTTCCCATCAATGTGTCTTACATTTCCCACAACTTTTTTAAAGCCTATTTTTATTCCTGCAAGTGTAAATTCAAACACAACACATGCTCCAATCACAGAACAGGATGAAACCTACTCCTCTGCTATAAGCACTAGTCATGGTTTGGGCCACATAAGAGCTGGCAAAAGCCTTCAGCAACAGCCATCTAAGGAGGAAAACATTCAGGTTTCCTCCCCTGCAGTTGTGTTCTTGCCCTTGGATCCATTGTTGAGTTGGCTGAACCAAACACTCAGGAGAGCTGACAGCCAACCGGAGCAGAAGAATTGCACCACAAGGGAAAAGACAAACTAGTTTTTCACCCCGGTCAGGATTCTGACAAAACTCCACAGGTCGCCTTTGAGCATAGCAGACTTCCAGCATCACTGAGCCTCCGCATGCCCTAAATAAAACTGCCTTTGCACTAAGAAAAAGAAAAATGTTTTTTTAAACTGCCAGATTATGTCAAACAGCCTCTTGTGTAGGTCTAGGCAACAGGATTTGTCAGCCCACACAGACTGTAAGTTTATGGAACCCAAACTCCACATCTGACTTGCCTTATTTCTCAGTGAAATGGCAAGCCAGAGCAAATCCAGTTCTTCAAAACTTAGTATGAAGGCACCAAAAATGACACTTCTAAACCACTAAGAGAATGTCAGTAATCTGAAACAATTTCAAATAGCTAAGCCCAACAATGGGCACAAACTATCTACTTCTTATGTTTCAACACAGGCAAACAATACAAAACATTAAGAAATACAGAATGCAAACTGTGCTTCCTCCAAGGGGAAAATCAGCACCAGCAAAGGGGAGATGGGGGAAGAACTACACAGTGGCTAAGAATGAGGAAGAAGAGAGTGAAACAGCTATGGGTGATAATCACTGTAAGCTTCTAGTACTGTGTCAGGGCCAAACAGACCACTGCAACGTTTAACTGGATAACTGAGGCAAAACTGGGTAAGTGTGGAGAAAACAAATTATCAAATTATTCCTTTTTCTCTATCTGCTTTGAAGGGGAAAAATCAAGGTTCTCACACAAAGACCTTCAATCTAGGGAGAAAGACTACAACAAGGTCAGTTGCTGTCCATCTCAACTTCTACAATAAAATCCACAAATTTTTCCAAATGCAACACTGTGGTCTACCAGAACTTTTCTCTTGATGTATCCAAACACTGTTAGGTGGTTGTGGTGTGTGGAACATACCACAGCCTGAGAGCAGAGAAGGGGAATTTGCTTGTCCAAGGATGAGAAGAAGCGATGAAAATTATTTAGGGGAAACTCAGAAGAAAAATCTGGAGTTTCTACTTCCAATACATAAATTCTCAGCAATGATTGGCATCCTTGTTGCTTTTAAAACCCTGCAATTGAATTACTGCTTATTATGAGAATAGTCCACTCAACCAATTTGTGCAGAAGTATCAATACATAGGACATGTAAACCTTATCTAGGTTATATTTTTAGCTTTTAAAAACTGTTTGGGGGCAAAGGTAAGTCAGGCATTTTGAACTCTTACAAGGATGTGCAACTGTATAAAATGATCCAAAAAAAGCAGTCAGAGTCCCTTTCCAGTTCTAGAAGCAATAGAGGTTTTTCAATTCTGTGGCTTACCAGGAAAAAACTGAACAGATTCCTTAGGATAATCCTTGACAACATCGAATTATTTTTTCTTAATTTTCCCCAACTCAACAAGAATTTAAATTTTCTTACTTAGCACCTTAGTGAGCAAGGCTACAGGAATTTACTATTTAAAATATAAATATACAAGACTACTATTTTAGTGTAATGTATTTTGCTAATCACATCTCCAGAAACTTAGAAACAGTTTCAGCAGAATCACTTTCTAGGAATGCGTAGTCCTCTAGATTAAACCAAAGCATGTAGTGAAAAAAAAAAACCAAAAAAAAACCCCAGTGCTTTTCCTTTCCTTATATGAAGTTCTTTACCAGAAGTAGCTCACTTCTTGCTGAACTGCTAAGTTTTTCCTGACATGTTGACAGATTTCATCAGTAGATAACAGCTGATTGTGAAAGATAAGACTACATATTAAAAAAAAAAATCACAAAGTGACACTCTAATTTCGACATGTGGCAGCCACATTTTCAACAGTCAGGAGGAGAAAAAAAACCCACAAAACCCACGAGCAATCCACATCACTGTTTTTAATCCAGCACGTTCTATTTTCAAGTAGCACACTCTTGTACCACTTCAGAATAAATAATCAAAGTCACCTCACAGATTCCTCCTGAAGTGCTTTTAAATGAGTACAAGAAGATTTGCTGCGTGTAGTGGAGCAACGGAAAGGTTAAGCTGGTCATTATATAACATAGGTTACCTGGGGTTAGGCTGAAACAGAATGTTTACCTAAGAGTTCAAGTGGGAAATTACTGTATGTTTTGTCCATAATGGAAACTTAAAACAGATTTCTTTGTTCTAAACAGGTGCAAGCTTTACAGTAAGAGATTTTCAACAGGCTGGAAGCCACCTGAAATAATTAACATTGACAGTAAATGGTAATCTTGTTGAGGACATAAGAAATTGACAGTGAAATTCTACCTACGTTTTTCGCTGTGAGAAAGCAAAATGCCTGGACAGAGGCATTTTTGTTTTCTATTTTATGCAAACTATGGATTTGTTCCTGCTGAAAGGAACATCGTTCTCATTGGTAAGAGCAGCTATGCTGATTTCCACTTTCATTTTTTTTCCCATCCAGCAAGCATATATGTTGAATTCCAAACTAGCCTTATCGTGGCTTTAAAGGGAAAAGGTACATACAGTAATTTCCATCCCCTTCCACCAATGTCAATAGCCATTCTGTTTTACATTTGTCCTTATGGGACTTGATATTTTCAGCTTCGCCCAACATATAATGCTAAACTTACAATACTGGGATCAAACAGACTGATCTACCTAAGCTGAAATTCTAGAGGGTTTCTTTTTGTTCAGATTCAAAGCCCAGAAGAAAGGAAGCACACATATTTGAAAAAAAAAGATTACAAGCTGCAATTCAACATCGCAGGTGCCTACAAGAAAGCCATAGGAGTCACAATTAAGGAAGAGGCTTATTTAATGGTAGATATTTTATATTATTTACTTGCCTTAAATTCTCCAATTCCTGTTTCTTCAAAGGCGAAGAAGGAGGAGCTGCAATGAATTTATCCCCTTCATGACTTTTATTGCTAGAATAAAAACAGTGTATTACTATAATAAATAATTTTAAAATTCTCAGTGTATTTATTCACTCCATTTAAAAAAACATAAATTCTGCAGCCTATAATAGAGGGAGTTGAAGTTATTCACAGATTGAGGCACATGCTCTTTTCCTAGTCATTCTATTTGAGAAGGAAGAAGTGGGACACTTGCTGAAAAGGATTTGACTGACAGACTAAACAACGCACACCATTCTTCACAGCCTTGAGCTATTTTTGAAGTTCAGTGTAGGATAAGCATTTTTAACTGGGGGGGACAGAATTTACTGCATTAGTAGCTTCTCTTCTTTTAGCCTGTAAGAAAAGCAGTAAACTAGTTTTCTCTCTAGACCTCTAAAAACTTGTTACATAAATATTCTGGAAAGGTAACCCACAAAGTGCTACAGCTTCCTTTAGACTTCTAGCAATCCTTTATTACAAAATGTCTCTTCTTTTTACTTTTTTTCCTCTTTTTCCAAATAAAATTCCACTTTCTTAAAATTACACCTTGTTTTTTCCAGGGGAGTATTCATTCTCTTTAAGAAGTATGAAACTTCACCCTCCAACAAGCTGAAAGAACCTCCTTCTGGAATGGGAACTGAAGAGATAGCTAATGGCTGTATCTTGGCAGAGAGAGACACTAAGGTCTAGAAAAAGATTTAAAAGAAAATTCAGAATTGAAACTGAATCTGTTCACTTAACAAGAACCTAATCTATGAGTTTCATGTCTGTCTATTACAAATTCAAAACATATAGCAGAAAACTCTAAGGAAATCCATATTCAATACTGCTGTAGAGTATTTACTTCATGCCTTTACCAAAAATTCGTTTAAAAAATACCCTTAACCACTAAAAGCATTCACTGTTTTCTTGTGAATGAGAGAAGAATCTGCCTTAAGAGTCAGCTTGCTCAATTAGTGGGATTTGCTTTAAAACCATCCTGTTCAATTAGTGTGATTTTCTTCAAATGCCTTGTATGTTTTACTGTTCTCTCACAGAGGTTCCCTTGTCAGAAGGAGCAAATCCTCAGAGAACTTTTCAGAATGTGACACAGAAATTCAAGAACAGCCTCCTTTGTTGGGTATTTTAAAATTGGCAGTGAATACTGGGAGATATGAGGGAGTCCTTTCTTTAGCTTTTTTTCAGCTGAAGAAGCATCTGGTTTTGAAAGCAGAAGGTAGCAAAGGATCTTCCCATACAGGGCATGTTTTCCTTTCCTCACTCCTACAAAAATAAATGAAAACCACCCCAACAGAAAACAAAAAAAGATGTCTTGTCTGAGCAAGGGCCACCATTTTGTTTTGATCACTGGCCCTTAGTGAGCCCCAAAAGCTTAAAATTGAAGTCCCATTTAAACCACAGAAGCTTCATCTCAACAGGCTGCATATATACTTGCCAGAGAACCTGCAACCTTAGTAAAAAGGAAAAAAAAACCCTACAATAAACAATCAAACAAAAATAAAAACCCACAACAACCCCCTCCCCCCTCCGACTTTTATAAATCATTTGGTCATTTGACAAGACAGATTGTAATTGAAAAAAACAGGATTATAGAGAACAGCTTTCAAATATTGTTTGAACAGTAACAGCCACTGACCCCCAGCCCCAGTCTATTTGCAGACAACCTCAAAATATATGAGGGTGCACCTTGTGCCTACACAACACAGCATGTGTGCAGTAAATCCCACCTTGTGACAAATGGATCTTATCTTCGTAACATTTATCTGTACTTAGGTCTGACAAAACCAGTGTGTTTTTTCATTACTCTCAAAGTAGTTCAAGTTCTACCACAGACACTTTTTCCAGATGAGTTATTGTAACATTTCCCCTCAAAATGGTCTTTAATGAAAGTGCAGGCTATGATCAAAAGTTGCTCTTTGAAAGGAAGTCCAAAATGTATGAGGTGATGTGATATATTAAACCACCTTCCTTTAACATACACTGTCTACAAATTACTTTTTCTGAAACTTCATTGACAAAAAAGATTTTTCTTAAACTCTTTTCTGCAAAATATGATTTATTAAGCAACAGCTCCATGCTGCTTTCCTACCTACTTTCTAAATCTAGTTTCCCATTTTACTGCAAACACAACAAAGCATACTAGGGCTGATTAATGTCAAATCTGATCATGGAGAAATGTTTACAACTGAATTTCCAGACATTCATATATATATTGAATCAAGTACACAGCACACGTCCACACACCTACAAAATCACTGTAACATGTGAAACTTCACTTACAATTAGAGAAATACAAATATGCACAGCAGGAGGGTGTGGGAAAACATAACATTTGCAGCACAGAAAAAAAGATGGCCAAGGGAAAAAACAATTTCACTGTTTAATTTAATAAAAGTTATTAAGGACAGGAGGAATCAACTCAGTATTTTATTCTTAAATTAAAACAACAAATAGCTGAACTGTTAATTCAGCCAGCACTGTTAAGAGAATTTACAAATATGTTCTATTTTTCTGCTGGCCAGACAAGGTAAGTAGCAGACACAGACTGTCAGTCCAGAGTTACTCTGCACAAAAAGAAAGGTTTATATTCAATTCTGTTTACCTGCATGCTTCACTGCTTTCAGTGTTTTCTGTATTTCCACCCAGCTGATTACTAGTTTTAGATCCATTTTCCTGCTTGGGCTCCTGTTGATCTTCTGGCAGTAGGAGCAAGGCATTTCTTAGACAAATCGCTGCAAACTCCATGCTGGCTACAGGTATTGCTGAGGACTGCCCATCACTTAGAGATAGAGAAGTTGACAAATAAGTAGACATCCTACTAAATTAAAAATAAAAGCAGAGCTCCAGAAAAACCTGAATGCAGAGAAAACTTCACCCTAAAAATGTTAATTTAATTTATGAGGACATTGTATCTTGTTATTTTTACATATTGAAAATACATCACAATGACCAAATAGATTCAACCACATAATTTCTTGATTTCACTTACTGAAGTTTTATGGCAGAGCAACTAGATTCTTCCTGCATTTTTCTAATGTGGATTACTGAAAATATATATATTTTAAGTGAGAAAAAGAGATTCAGCTATCTGAAAATAAAAATTTCAGATTAATAAATTTTCAGCTTTAATGCTCATCTTACTTAGACTAAACACACAGTTAAGCCCTCTGCTGGCTATCACAGAGGAGGCACAACATTATATCTAAGACTCACCAAGCATTTTAGTGTGCCTCTCTCTTCACTACATGAATGAACAGTTATTCCACAACAGTTTTAAAATCTCTGATAAACAGATATATATCATTAACAAAGCTATAAAACCAAATAAATAACCCATGGAAAACGTACTCACTTATAAACAACATTCTGTATGGACTGGGATGCTAGGACTATCTTACGGTGGTAGCCTTGACCTACTATTGATTGCACAATTCCCTTTTTACTGGGAAGACCTTTAGTCTCTTGTTCTGATGTCTAAAAGGAAAAAAGGGAAAAAAAAGAGCTTAAATATCAAGGCTATTAAATGAGAGCTTGACAAAATAAGTGAAGGTTGAAAGAAGACCTTGAACCCTACTAAAATATAAGAATAATGGATAAAGTTTTAAATTTAAAGTACAATGAAGGATCAGGCACCTTCTATTGTCTTTGTGTTGCAGAGGGGTTTTACTGCACACAGTATAAGCACAGATTAGTTCTGACAGCTTGTCTGATAGCCTACTGACCTAGTTTCTCCTCTGTTTTGAAAGCAAAAGAACAATGAACCAAGTCATATTAAAAGAACTGACAGGATATCTAAAAAGAAATAATTTGATCTGCCAAATAACATTCAGACTTGGCACTGTAATGCTTGCCATCTCCTCTCCCTGCTTACACAGCACTCAAAACGCTCTTTGGAAAAGCTGCTCCAAAACTGTTCCATGGGGAGCACAAAGCTGAACAACAACATATGCAAAGGTACATTACATTAAATTTTTTAATGAATTGTTGAATATGTAGCACCCTAATTGTCAGTCCCAAGAATTATCTCTACACCATGTTTACTGGGGTTTATTTGGCTGTTTTACCATGAGCCATCTTAGCTTTATTGGTAAATTTAGTGAGTGATGAAGAGTTGCAGTTTTGAGAAAAAACTTATCCTAAATCTGCACTTTCAATAGTTATCACTTTTCAAAAAAATTATCAGACTCTATTGTAAAAATATTGACATAGTAGCATTTATTGCCAAATAAAAAATGCATACAGTGAGTTTGGATATGAAGCATATATTTCAAAAAAGGTGTTTGATATGCAGGTGCTTAAGAGAGAATCTCCTTCCATTCATATTTTATAAACTAAAATACTAAAGTGGGTGAAAATTAGCTTCAGTGAAATTGCTTTTCTGCATGGTGTTCAGAGCATAAATATGAATCCACGCTTAGATATAAAGGAATATTACTACAAACTGAGTTACAAATTAAACATATTATTGACTTCAGGGCCTCACTTGTCATGTTGCAAACCTAACAATTTAAAGACACTTTCTCTTTGCCTTTAATATTAATAGCATCCAAAGTAATTTTTTTTTCTTTTAAGATTACACATTTAGGGAACAATAAGCTGGTTTTTTGACATGAATTCAAGCTGTCTGGTACACCACACATCATCATAACTGTACAGTAAAAAAACCTTAGGAACCTGGCATAATCTACTACTTTGGCTCGTCTGCAGTAAATAGGGAAGTGCCCCAAAGGATCAGACTGCTAAACACTGTCCTTGTAAATTGAATCCTAGCTTTGGATTTTTGCCACAAAACCTAAGCTAATCCACTCTCACACTCAGTTTTTCACTAGAGATGATCAGATGTGTCTTCTTTATCTGTGTGACTTGTACCCAGTAGGATTGATACAGAAAATTGCAAAATGAGTATGGAGAAAGCTGTTCTTCCTGCATTTCCTCTGCTTTATAAAACTCAGGCAATCTGACAACAAGTAGCACATACAGAATCACAGTCAGTTCAGTTTTGACCCAACAGCCTTGAACCTTCAGTGCTCTGCCTCTGAAATCGGTATACAAGCAAACCTCTGCTATAAAGTTGCATCTTTCTTAAGTTCTCTGAAGTAGAAATACCAAAATATTGAGTACTATTCAAATTCCCAAGGGAAAAGTTATTGATTTTGTATTTGGATAGTGTGCAGTAAATAAATGCACAGAAGCAGAAAAACCCAAAGAGGAAAAACAGAATTCAGGGGTGGGGGGGAAAATAAGAGTGAATATAGCTATTCGTTCAACTCACCCCACACATCCTGTGCAAGGACTGAAATGGCCATACTGTGAGAATAACTGCATAAGATCATGCAATTACAGATTACATCATCACTCCCCCACACTTAAGGCGTGAATTACAGTTTTACAGAGAATCAAGTACAATGTACCTTAATTTCACAGATGTACTATTTAGGTGAAGTTTTTTCTTCTAAGAGGAAACAATCCTGTCCTCAGCCCTCTGAATTTTATCATATGCATTTATCCTAAACATACATGGATCAACAGGTTGAAAACAAGATGGCCTGGAGGATATGCAAAATGCCTGCCATCAGCAGGTTTCCACCAACTTTTCCAGGAGAAGAAGGTGAAGACTCAGCAATTACAGATCCAGTTTGTCAGTAGTTGTGATCCCAACAGCTTCAGGATGAAGAAGGCTGACATCTGCTTCTTCAGCTCTGTCACTTTCAGGCTACCCACACTACAAAGTCTCACCTCGCTTAATCTCTAGTGAACAATGAGTGAGGAATCAATGAAACTTCAGATGAGCTTTGGCTGCATGAAGAGAAAAAGACCACGTGCCAAGAGCTCCCTTCACCTGTTGCAGCTCCAGACTAAACACATAAAAATACATATACACAAGAAATAATTGATCTGGATTTACAGAGGTGTTACAGAATCAGGCCTTCAAAATACACAGCTTAACTCTAGGTATTACTTCCACCTTTCTGTAACCACATGCCATTCTTTATAAGAATTTTCCAAAGCTACTTACCCCTTTATTGGCAGCAATGCAGCATTCTGCTATTCTCAGCCACAGACGAGGGTTTGAGTGATAAACCTGGACTGCCTCAATCAGGCATTCAAAGGCAGCTAAGGGCCTCCCAATATGCAAGAGCTGAATTCCACAGTTATAGAGCAACTCATATCGTTTGTTAGTCAGTAGTGTACACATGGGTCTCCCTGAAAATTTTTTACCTGCAGAAAAGGATTACATCATATTGGGTGTGCAGCTCAAGAGAGCACAAAACACTAAGAGGAAGAGGGAAGCTGTGAGAAACACCTCAAAGCTACAAAAACCCCCTCTCATTGCTGAAATCCACTAGCCCCTCTCCGTAAATTTCTTTCATACCAAAACTGAATTCAAAGACAAATTAATTGTATTCTTAATAAAGATTGAAATACATTCAATGCTAACCTCATACGCTCCTTATCACACAAGCTAAGTGCTATGAAATAATACTGAATCCCAGATTTGTGAGAATACACATCTAGACACAGTCCAGAGAATACAGATTCCAGAAAAAAAACATTTTGCTGTTAACAAGCATAAAATGCTTTCTGTCATCACATTAATACCTAAGGCTGCACTTAGGTCCAGGGGAGAAATAGGAAAAACAATTAAATGCCTCATAGTGAGTATATTTTAAAGAAAACAAGAAACAAAAACAATTATGACTTCATCATAAAATGATGAAGACTGAGTGATGAGGCCCTCTATAGTCAGACAGGAGAGGTCTCACAATCCAGGAGATTCCTGGAATGTGTTTATGATAACTTCCTTCTCCAAATGTTGAAGGAGCCAATGAAGACAGGTCCTATACTGCTCTCACCAACAAGGAGGGACTGGTTGGGACTGTGAAATAGTGGAGTTAAGGATCCTTAGGACAGCAAGAAGTATGCACAGCAAGCTCACTACACTGGACTTCATGTGAGTAGACTTTGGCATCTTCGGGGGTCTGATTTGTACAATACCACAGGATAAAGCCCTGAATGGAAGAGGAGCCCAAGAAAGCAGATTAATATTCAAGGATCACCTCTCCCAAGCTCAGGAGTGATGCATCTCAACAAAGAAGTCAGGCAAAAATGCCGGGAGGCCTCCTGAACAAACTCAAATACAAAAATAAAGCCTACAAAGGGTGGAAGCAAGGACCAGTAACCTGCAAGGAATACAGAGAAACTGAGCAACCAGGGATCAGGTTGGAAAGCTCAAGTCCTGACAGGATTAAATCTGACCAAGGACATCAAGGGCAACAACAAATCTTCTATAGGCATGTTGGTGATACAAGGAAGACTAGGCAAAGTGCAAGCCCCATCCACAAGGAAACAGAAGACCTGGTTACCCAGAATCTGGAGAAGGCATCCTTCATGCCCTGATGATTCTACACATTGTCAGCAGGACTATAAATAACCTATGCAAAATAGGTCACAAAACCTCTTTTTTTTGTCATACCTCCCCAACTGATGGACAAAGTCCATAAAAGAAGGAGAAGCAATTGTCCCAGCACCATGGTACATCAAGAAAACCAAAAGGATAAAGAACATATTTCATCATCATCATGTATTTCTGGCAACAGTAACTATATTCTTACATCAGGTTATCATCAAAATTCTCACCCCTCTTACCCTGTCCTCCACAAAGAGATGGAAGGGAAATTTTGCTGATAATTACTCAAACCTTCTGTTCTCTATTTCCTAGATTTGCCAACCCCTCTTTCCACCATCTGTTTTAATCTCTTGCTTACCTGGATCTGAGCTGCCCGTTCCCAGCTGTGCACATGCATTATCATTTTCCTGCAAGGCTTTTTTAAAGTAAAAAATTCCTAAATTGTGCTTTCCCATTGCAAAGTGGATGCAGCCAAGATTGTTCCAGAACATACACCTTAAGCATTCACCTGACAGAACAACAAAAGATCATTTTCAGAAAGTGGAAAATTGTTGCTAAGCCCATGAAATGCTCCAACCACTTTCTCATGGGTCAGCATATTATAGAAGTCTATTAAACATGTTTTTATGTTCATGGATGATGGTGTTATAGCTGATATGACATACATATATATTTATGCCAACCTAACCATACAAAAAAGAAATACACTCTTCTTCCTAAATATATGTTCAGGTAACACTTTCTTTTCAAAGAATAAAGGACAAAAAATTAAACTCTTTCACTTATCTGCTGGTGACTAAAGTTTTACAGGATTAACATGGATAATAAAGACAAAAGAAAAAAAAAACCCACCCTGAAAATCCAAATAACCAGATCATTAGCAAATTAAACAGACATTATTTTAGTCATAGCCTAGGAAGACTATTGAGTGAACACTATACTTTGCAAAAAAGCTAATGCAAAAAAGTTATGTGACAGTAAAGTTTTAAAAAAAAAATTAAATCATAAAGAGAACTTTAAGCATAAAAACTGGCAGAGGTGCCTCAATTCTAGACCTAGTAAGTTGCCTTTTGTTTCATTTATTGATTAAGAGACTCAATTATGAGCTTTGCAAATATAACACAGCTTCATAAATCCATTTTCATGGACAATCACAGCCTTCTGTAGAAGAACATTCAATGAAAATCACCACGGTGTTATGTGAAAGAGTACAAGAGGAAAGATGAAACACACCCAGCATATAAACCCATGACTTTCAAGGCTGACACTGTTAAGTAATCATTAATATCCTTAAAATTGCTATCAACAAGTAGTCCTATTATACTAGACATTGAAGTATCTGCAGAATGAAGGGTTTTTCTTTCACCTGTTTTCATGAAGCCTGGATGTTCAGCAATGTTGGCACTGTTTAAAAGTTTGACAGCTTTACGGTAATTGCCTCTCAAATACTCAAAATTGCTCTTAAGAAAGAGAGAAGGAGCTGACTGTGAAGGAGAAAACAATAGTTAGTTATCTCTTGGTTGATGAGTTCTACTGCTAGTGTTATATCACTTCACAAACTTGCCTCTGCTGCCATTTAAAAAGAAATGGGTTTAGGCCATAATACTTTCAAGAACTCTGTCGTGAACTTCAGAGAACCCTGTCATGGAAATGGCTAAGGGCACAGGATCTCTAACCTGTCCTCTAATACCTTCCTCCCCACACTTCCCCTCCCTGCAGAGGTCCTCGTGGGCTGTAAGCTTCCTGGTCTGCCAATAGAGACCTCATGATCCAGTAGGCTTTCTGTTAAACTTGCCTTCCAGCAAGATAAGCCTCCAAAAAGGTCAACAAAAAAAAAAAAAAAAAATCAAACAAAAAAATGCCCACATATGCCAGAATTAATCTTCTATGAACTGGTTTAAACTACCAATTACATCAAAGTTTGTAATATGCATAACATCTATAGTAAACAAAAACTTATTTCATTTCAATTATAAAGAATGCTGAACCTGTTTATTATATAGTGTTTCACCGTTATTCTGGCACCACAAAGCATATTTTTTTAGCAACTGAAAACAGCACAAATAAGGAAATTCTACATTAATTACATTTGCAAAGAGATGACAAACCCAGCTGACTACATAAAGAATTACTTCAAACATCCACCCTCAATAAGACCCTTTTTTTGTAAAGAACCTTAACAAATTCAGTTTTAAGACAGAGAACACAACTACATTTGAAAAACAAGTCTTAAGAATTACATTACATTCATACATTACAATTACTTACATTCCCAGCTGTATTCATAACAGACTTGATCTCTCTTTTGCATGCTTTTAATGACTTCATCTGGATATAGGCTCTCACCTTATACTGTTAAAAATTATATTTGGTAAGTAATATGCAATAATTTCTGCAGGTTTTTCAAGACAAACTGTATCTAGATATTTACTGCAGAATATTTTTTATACATCTTTAAAACAGGCAGCAGAAAGCTATTCAAAAAGTCTTCACTAAAAAGGAATTCTATTCAGACTTTAAACACCACATTTAGAGGGCTTGTATTTACAATAAGTAGATGAACATTTTGTTCAATGGCCAACAGCTGCTATATATTCAAACACAGATATGAGCACTTAAAATGACAAACTAATTAAAATAATCTAACATCTTAATCCCAGACATTTACCTAGTAAACTGAAAACACCAGTAAGTGAATGCTAATAGAGAAGCACTCTGATTCTTCACATATTTTTCAACAGAACAGCACAGTGAAATAAAACCTCAGCTGATTTAGACTGATGGAGGTTGAACAGACAAGTTCAATGCAGCGAACTGCCATTTAAAGAAATTATTATAACACACGGAGACTGAAATGCTGGTGGTGGGCAGGATGTTAGGTCAGTTTTTCCCGTACATATATCTTACAAAAAGGAAGACTTGGATAAATTCATTGTTTTGTTTCACAATCAGGAGAGAGAAAGGACTATAATTTGGGCTGAACTAGTTTTGAAGGAGATGACACTCACATTTAGAAAACCCTTGAAGTAATGTTCTTGTACAAATAACATACAGACCCTTACCTGATGTATCTTAGATTTAGCAACTTCTATTAAAGCTCCACTTTCAGCTTTTTGATTAGAGGAATCTTTATTGGTATTATTACCTGACTGTCAAACAAAAAAAGGAAGCATTACTGTTAGTCACCTTTTAAATTCAGTTGACAGATTCAACTCACATGAAGAAAAATAAGTATTTAATAGTATCAGTAATAATATAGTTTTGAGTATTTAATATCAAAATATACATATCCCACCAGAAACTAACTTGAGCTTAACAATCAAAATCCATGAACCACACCATGAAGAGCTGAATTTTGTACTAACATTAGTGTTACACTATGCTGCCCTGCAGTTAAGAATTCTTTTACCTAGAAGCACTACATGCACATTCTAGAGTACCTCTTTAATACTTCCTTTAGTAGAATTACTATATACTTAAAGAATATTTAATCTTAAATGTGACATTCCATCAACAGGAAAACACTGAAATGCCCTCCCTTCACTTCCAAGCCACCACTGATTCTACTGATTTTTCCAAAAAGCACATGAAATATTTAATTTGAAAGTATGCCTCATACTTTCAGACACTATGTAAAAAAGATACTTAATTTCCCATTCTATGCTCTGCAACTGCAGCTGCTCGGACACTGACTTCCCTTTCAAACTTAGGGTCTCATATGGTCATAATGAAAGACAAACAATATTTGACCCTGGAGACAATCGTCTCTTCAATGCAAGTCTCTGACCAAAGAAAGACATCTTAGCTCCCTGAAGTAAGGGAAAAGGGTGAAAGAGAGGGAATAAACAGCTGCTGTATACAATTAACTCAGCTACTAACATATTTAAGCTGCTGTCTAAAGCTACAGGTAATCTAACATAGTTTCATAATTCAAAAGTCTTTTAAGATACTAATTTTGGATTGAGCTAAAGCATACTTCTGATGAAGATTTAATGGCATTTGTATGATTTTAAGCTTACCTCATTTTTTCCATTCTTGCTATTATTGTTGCCTTGTGAAATCATTTTTTCCAGAACAGCGAGCAGATGCAAGGCTTTCTCAGCTTGGTAAGTTAACAGGTATAAGTCTACAAGCAAGAAGCACACGGCCTGGGCAAACTTCTCTTCTGTGAAAAGCAAAGAAGAAAAAATTGTTTTACAGCTCTAATACCAATCCCTCCAAACATAGGTGGAAAGAAAAAAAGACTATAAAGTGCCATCTATGCAACATTTTGAGAAAAATCAATATATTACATAAGAAAAAATAATGTGGTCATATCCAATCCACAGCTAAGTACATACTTAAAAGAAAGCTCATTCATTCAAATGGCATCAGCATAAAAGTACAGACTAAAGACAGCTTAACAAGTACTTCATAGGTTCTGAGAACTGATCTAAGCAGATCAGCACCAAAGATGCAGCATCTAAACAGACAGAGCCATATGCAGATGTAGAATCCCACAGAACTCAAAAAGGTTCTGTACAAACACATCTCTGTTCAGCTGACTTCACAGAGTAAGTCCCAATTATGCATATTGAAAACTGGGAGGAATTGAAGCAGAAACACAGCAGCATTTACTTAATTTACTGAGACATACACATACAACCTTCAGCCTTCTCACTTCTAACATTTAACAAGGACTATGAAATTATTTCATAGAAGTATGGCAATTCCACTACACAAGGTATCATAGCTCATAAAAGTTGCAGACTTTGTATTCAGATATAAGCACATACAATTATGCATTACCTAATAAAGGTATTTAAAAATGAGTGCCCTGAAAAACAGACACCCACTTGTGAAGTTGCACGATGACTCAAAACATTAGATTTTAAATAATTTCATTAGCTTGTAAATATTATTTATATAAATACCTTCTCAAGTTGAAAAAAATCCATCTCAGTTTCATAGCACTTGTCTGCTAAAGCTCTCTGAAGCACCTTCCCCCAAATTAATTTGTTGTCCTTGATGTAAGTAAAACATATTCTTCATTCCAAACCCTACCTAATTTCTTAAAACTGTATTAGAAAAATTAAAATCACTTGTCTGATAGTGAAAAAGACTGAATAATCTTTCTATAGTTCTTGAATGAACAAGATTTTTCTTTCTGCCTACATACCAAAAGGCTCTATGAACTGGTACAGCTTCTCCCCAACGGATATAGCTTCAGTATACTGACGCAGATGGTACAGGATAACAGCTTGATTGTAATACAGCATACTGTTCTCAACATCATCCAAACCATCCATTTCTTCAACAACAGAGTGAACCTGAAAAAACCCCACTCACTTCATTAAACTTTCAGTACCTATGATTCTAAAATTTCAGTACCAGGTATAAAAAAAAAACAAACAAAAAAAACCCACCTCCAAAGCTATGAATTTTTCTTAAGGTAAATTATAACTTACTGGCCTAATAAACATCACTGTTGTTGCACATTAACACAGCAAATAAAAAAAAACAAACAAACCAACATGTAAAGTATTTTTTTCACTTTTCTATTATTTCACAAACTATTACATGTTAAGGAACTTTCTACTGAAAGAACATAGCAGGTCTTTCTATTGTTATAATCTCAGAGCAATTTCAACAGTAGTTAAAAACACAACTAGAAAAACTGTCCTACAAGATTAAACTGACTTAGATGTTTATAAGTAATGGTAATTTCTTATTTTATTAAATCTACAGGATAAGAAGTTTTACTCCTACTTCACTGAAAGATCCCACCACAGTACTCAAAATCAGGTACCATGTCAATATGGGTGCATTACCTGGTTTTTCAGCTGGTTAAGGGTTTGTCTCAAATTGTCTGTGGTAGTCTGATTACTTTTACAGAACTCTGCAACAGCAGTATTCAAAGTTATTTTGTAGTCATCTTTGTTTATGTCTTGAAGGGTATTTAGGTGTTGTAAACAAGCATCATAGTTTCCAGCCTGTAAATTGCACACATACCAGAAGCATGCATTAGAAGATACAGTCTTTCCTTTATCAATACAAGTGAACTAAATGTCTATACACATACTTCATTATTTATGCAGATCAACATGGATGAGAAGCAAGTCTAAATGTTGAAGTCATATCCAAACTTAAAAAATAATTTGGTGGAGTAAGGACAAATTAAGTAGTTGATTATTAATAACAGATGCTCCCATGAAACATGTCATTCTCATTTCTCTTATCATATTAAGTTTCAAGACTCTGTTTCCTCAGTTTTCATAATCTCTCCCCATTTCATGAACACTGAGCAGTTGCTTACACAAGTTCCAGCCCAAAATTTTATGTTCAGTCTTCGGTTCATCTGAATATATAGTGATGTACAATTTGAACTATGAAAGTTAGCTCAAGAGAGATTGGAAAAAAGAAAGTGTCACTTTCCCAGAATAGAATTAAAAAACATTTTTTACAAGCTTTAGCTGTTGGATTTGATTACCTAGGCATGCCCATACAGAAACTAGGAGCCAAGCATGATGCTCCACTGATGTGTGATTTAATGGAAAAATCCTTTTCTTTGACCACAGGAATAAACAAGGACTTCAGATTCACGCACCTCTGCCTGCTTTCAGTTTTGGTCTTTTCTGTGTTGGTACAGGAGGACTTTAGTGGCATCAAGGAATGAAAGAGAACTCCTCACTCTTTCAACTACATTAAACTAGATGATACTTCACTTTCAACTGCTCAATTCCTACACAGGAACAATCACACTCATCTCTTCCATATAAGAGTTTCCTCCAATGTGGTCAGACAGATAAGCAGATGCATTTCCACCTCCGTCAATGGTTCACACCCAAGAGCTAAGCTCTTGAGTACCACCCTACACTTATTCCTCCTTTTCAAGTGCTGTTCCACACAGCTTCTCCCAGACTCCTGAGTAACTTCGTATTAAGGGCAGAATACAACAGAGAAGAGCTCTGGGGTCCCTCTGCTCTTCCCAGGAAAGTTGCCATCCTGCAGCTCCGTGCCATGAAACCATTCTAGTTCCTTCAATCTCCCAGACAGGCACAGTTATACAACACAGAGAGATGTAGCAGGACAATGACACATTTTTACAACTCTAAGCACCAAAAGCATGGATTATCTTGTGGTCATGCCCACGAATACAGGAACTTGTAACTCAACTGCTGGCATGCTCTTTAGTTGAGACAGTTCATCACCCTGTAATTCTCTTCCTGTGCTCACACTTGGAGCTTCTCTTCAGCAGGAGCTTTCAGATCACAGCAACAAGGCCTTTAACCATGGCTGGACTACAAACCTTGAACCTTTAAATGCTCAGCTTATTTTGTGATGTTTTTCATCAGCTAACAGTCCTTTATGCCACTCTACTCGATAGGATCTAGAATGTAATACCAAATTTTATAGGAATTCTGTCAAGACAAACTGGACACGTAATATGATAAAGCAGCATGCAAGGCAGTCCACAATGATATCTGGAGCTAATCAATAGCAAGATATTGGCAAACAAGGCATCGAATTAATTCTGCTCACATCTGTTGCCACCTTACTTCATGAATTCAGGGAATTCTTAAAGCTAGAAAAACCCTGACAAGACAAACCAGGTATACTGGACCAGGCTAAAAGTAAAGATGAAATCATTAGCAGATCAAAAGTATTTTAGGCATTTAGATGTGTGGGCAAGGTGGAAACGAAATTAATCTCTTATGTGTCTTCGGTTCTCCGGTTCAAATAACACTGATTAAAATGCTACTGAAAAAGAGTAATTGAGCTAGACAGCGCTCAAGAAGACACCAGTGAACAACCCGGTGTCAAGAACCAACTACATTCACTTTATGTAACAAAATGAGTGAAACATAGAAGTACTGAGTGAAACATTGAAGCAAGAATCTCAAAAGACAACACTTAAATTCTTCCACGACCTATTGCACAAATGTAAAACTGAATTTAAAGCAAGGCATTTTGGCAACAGAGATACAACTGAAAGGAAAAGTAATTATACTTCCTGCCACACTACATAGTGTAGGAGACAAAATTAGGAGACAATACAAAGAAAGAAATAAACTGAAAGAACTGGTACCTGAACTTTAACACAGAAGAAAAAAAAACTTCCAAGAAATACAAAACAAGCAGTAGATACTGCCTGTACGTGTTACGCATTCAGAAATATGTTTTAATGCAAAGTGACAGGGCATTATACAACACTTTTTGTGAAAGAATATAGCATGATGCTAAAACACAAGTGTTTGTTTCATTGCTGTTTTTTAAATATATGAGGTTCCTTTAAACACTAACATCATTTTTAGAGTAATGTGATTAATTATTTTGAGAGATCATGCATTTCCAATGCTGATGCAAAACAGAAGTCTGCTTCTTCTAATTAACTCATCATATAGCTTTTAAGGTTACTAAATGTTGAGAATCAAGATATTAAAAGTGCTCTTGTTCAAGTATCCTGTTCAGTCTTCTCGCATCACAGCAGATAGAAAATGAAAATGCATGTGTTGTCTTTATAACACAACCAGCGCTACTTTTGAACGTCCTCTTAATGCATTTGCAACTGTATTTAGAAAACAGGAAAAACAACTACACATGCCTATTTAGCAGTAATGTGGTAACTTAGAAGTCTCAGTTTTACTTTGTCGTACCTGAAAAGCTTGTAATGCGCTGCTCGACAATTCCTTTTCCTGATCAGTAATCCCAGAAGTACCTGCTCCTTCATGTTTTTCAGTACCTTGATCTGTAAAGTAGACAGAAGATTACAACAAAGCTTGCAAGTGTGATGACAGCTGTGCAGCTTAAAAACTTTGTTTCTTCCAGTTCTCAAGGTCCTCCTGCCAATACAAGTAATTTTCCAGATAATTGTAGCAGCGTCCTTACTACACTATCTATATCCCAAGTTACATCTCCTACCGCAATATATCAAGTTATTACATACTCCTAGTGAATTCCTTTCCATAAAGTGTAAATTACAGTGCTCAATGAATAACCAAAGTCCTGCAAGTTAACTGACAAGCCATACCTTTTAGATTTCTCTTTAAAGCTGCAGCCATGCACTAGGATTGTCTTATTTTGCTCAAAAGTCAGCAGTGAAGGCCATGCATCATGAAATACGTACCACAGTGGGTTGATGAAAACCCACACAAAATCCTGTATAGTGCTTCCTAAACAGGAAGCAAAGGATACTCTAGGGTGCAACAAAAACCAAAGTAAACACTGGAACCTCCCCACAACTCCCTATTTTGGAAGAATATCTCCCCAGATAAGAGGCTGCACTTGAACCATTGTTTTTAATAATCATTGACAGATCTAATATATTTTTTAGAAAACCTCTCTACTTTTGTATTCTTCAATATACTCCATCAAATGTTGTCTGGTGATTATATTGCAAGGAACAAGCACATGCTGCCTGTTCACATTTTCAGCCTCACTGCAAATCTTACAGATCTTCCTTTGAATCACCTCTCTTCCAACGTGAGCAGGAGCAGTTTATTCTCCATCTTCCTCACATTTTTTCCCAGAATCTTCTCCAGATTCTTCTCTTCTACTATACCCTTTTCCAGACTAAGACAAAAACAACATGTAGCAACTATGACGTTGGTTCCTTTATGCATTTAAACAGCAATGTAACAAGGCTTTAATTACCTTCAATTTTTTACATAGAATTCCTAATAATTTAAGTTCAGTCACCATTGAGCAATTTTTTCAGAAAGAAGTCTACTAAATCCTTTTGTCATCATGTAACTAAGAATTCAGTGAAGTTGCATCAAAAAGCACAGTACAAACATTCCATGTCAAAGAAGCTGAAAAAAAAACCCCACTAAATCCTTCCTTGTGCTGAACACAAACTACTGAGAAAAAATAAAATAACCACACAACCACCACACTGGAGAGAGTATTTCTAGCAGCATTCATTAATGTGCTAGAACATACAAAAGTCATTTCATGTTTTTGAAACAAAGACTTTATAAACCAGCAATGGTATCTGCTTCTGCAGAAAATTATTTCTTGAATTTCATAGTGGAAGATCTGCTCTAATACACATTTCAGATTATGTACGTTTTGTAAACTCAATGTCTGCTTTCCTCTTCCCTATAATTCAGAGATAAAATGCAAACTCCACTAATTTTGTTTTCACTTTGAACAAATGAAAACATTTAGCTGTGAGCTCCTCCGCAAAATCCATTCCCCATAATCACCAATATATCTCGATCTTCTACTACTGACCATGAAAATTTACAAATACAGGACAAATGACAATTGTAAGGGGCAGCCAAACCTTAGAAGATTCACCAAATAATATCCTCAGTAAGAACAAAACAGACTTAGTAATCTATCAAGTTTGTGCCTGTTGCTGGGAAATAGTGAGATTCCTTCCACCTGCAATAACACTATTGCCCCCTGCATTAGAGCTAGAATTGTAAATATTTGGTTGGGACTTTCATCCTGCATTAAGACGTCGACAAAGTAGAGATATTAAAATCTCAACAAATCTTACACCATCAAGAGTAACTCACTGTCATTTGGAGAAAATTCAAGGTTCAGCAATTTCAGTACTCTGGAGGAATGGATCCTCAAGGGCCTACACCTGCTATGCATTGATCAACACCACTTGCACTGTCTTCTCCTTCAAAGGAAAGAGCAAAAGAGAAATTTAAACCCAAAAAAAGCTCAGAACATTTCTGATGTGCCAAAAGACTTCCTCAGCGAAAGAGGAAAGGAACAGGAAGAACCCCTGCTTCAACCTAAATATAGCATAGATCTGATTCCAGTTCTAAACCTTGTGATTATACAGATGAACTGAAAGCTCTCACCCTCCAAGGATCTCTAGAAGAGCAGGAAATAAGCAAATGCATCTTCCCTCAAACTTACACACTAACAGTGGCATTATCTGCTTTACTTGCTCAGCATGCCTGTCAGATTGTGCTGGTAAAGGTAACCACAGTGCAGAACCTTGAGAGACTCTCAAGCTTTTGAAGCTGGTAACAATCTGATCAGATTCCTCACATACGGGTTTACCCAGCAGAGAGCCATCAACTTCCACATACATTACTGATTACTGCCTTTGTAGGCAGGTTTGTAGGACCAGCATCTCAAAGAAGTCCGAAATCTGAAGTAAAATGTCTTCAATGAAGTGACAGATAAACCAAAAGATATTGGTCTGAGGTCTGCAATAAAAACTACATTTACATAGCTGGGTTGATGTAATTCCGAAGGAAAAACCAGGACAGGTCTTCAAATTTCACTGTCTCTCTAAGCTTGCTGGTACATTAAACAAACAAATCCAAAACATAAAATGAAACTGAGGACTACTTTAAGCAAAACCACAGCTGTCTCTGTAATTCAATCAACTGCACCTACTACCATTCAGTAAACAAAGCGGTTTGTGAAACCTGAACTGGAAGCTTATCAAGAAAAAAATAACATCCAGCTGATACAGTTCACAGCATAGCTCCTTCCTTTGAAAAAAGGACAACAAACTACTTTGGGTACTCTTTACCCTTTTTGTCCAAACACACCTGAAACTTGTTAAAGACCTAAAAGCCACTCCAGTCTAGTGTGATACTGCCATTCTTGTTTAGACTGGGATCTACTGCTTCAGCTGATCTTTGCTATCAGAGATCCCTCCAAGAGGAGTCACCTGAAAGCTGGCTGGCTCAAGAGACTGAACAGAACCCACCAATTCCACTGAAGTGGCAGGGATGGTGGGGAGGGAGTGCTCCTGTTCTCTTGGCTGCAAAGGGCTATCCCAGTGCTTGCAAATAAAACTGTTATTTCCATGTTCCTTGAAGCATTTGAAAGTGAAAAAGTTAGGAAACTTGCTCCCCAGCAAAAGAAACAGCATGCCTTGCTCACTTGGGTCCCTGTGACCTTTGGCATTCTTGCAGAAGCACGTGGTGTGGGTAACACATGGCGCACCAGTCATCTCCAATATGTTCCCATCTGTACAGCAGCCACAATTATCAGCTGAACTATCCAGAGCAGTGCAGATTCCCTACTTCACAAGTGAGAGAACTTGATTTTTCTCTGTAATTTGTATTTAAATATGGACCTGTTTGTTTAACTTTTCATTTGTCCAACCTTCGTGAGTACAGACCAACTCTAAAACTAAAACTTGTGTAGGATCATGATGAGGGGCAAAAGGGGCAACCTGGAAAAGGATGTAAAAATCAAATGCTCAGATTTTGATCTGGAGGAAGCTGCTGCACTGAGTTGAACCAAGGAAATATCTTCCTAATATCGATCCTGGGGCTGAGCAGCAGCAACACTATGTCAGAGGCTGGTTTGCTTTGTACAAGCAGAAAGCTTCTCCTGCTGGAGAAGAGACATCATGGTGGACAGCAGAACTTCAGGAAAACTGGCTCTATGAGAGGAGAACAAGGAAAAGTTTGAGACTGCCACCTGAAAAGGAAGATTGCTATCCTCATAAGCTTGCTGCCAGAATGTCAGAAAAGCAACAAGAAGTCACATCTCCCACATACACACCTGAGAGTGACTGCAATCATTATCCTTCTCATACCTGCTCTCCATTTCTCCAAGGACTGCTGTTCCTTAGCTCTCTTGTTCCTATGCCCTGCAAATCACATCTTGCATGAACTGTGCTGTTGAACACCAGAGGACCTCTGGAAATATTTCTAATTTCCAAACTCTGCAGGCAGAGGGATAATCTCTGTCATGAAAGGGGAGGAATGTATCCCACGACTCTTGCTCCAAAAGAATTTTGAAGTGTATGAAGCCCAGCCAGTGTCCAGCCATCACAAGATAACAGTCTGTGGCACCAAGATTTAAGTTTTAATTTTTGTATGAATTATGAAGCCCTTCACTACCAGTATAGTTACAATAGGCTTCTTCAGTGCTGTGCAATAAAAAGCAAACGTTTCTCAGTGGAAAGCTACCTGTAGCTCGCTGCTATGAACAAGTGCAGTGTGTAGAACATCTTGCCATAGCTCACATATTTGATCCATTTGGCACATACTTTTAAAAAAGTAAAAGTGAAAAGTTCCTTCAACACTTCAAAGAACATCAACAAAAAAGTATTAAACACTCAATGCCAATTTTTTTTCTTGTAGTTTAGCAGTCACAGTTCTTATAAACAAACAAATGACAGTTTAGTAAACATCACTCAGTGCAGTATACTTATTTTCCCTGTAATTTTTTTCAAATACTGAGGCATTTCATATTTAGCATCCGGAGAAAAAAATGCTTAAGGTGATTTTAAATAATGCTCCCTCCACATGAAAACAACTAGGAAAAAAAGGTGACAAGTGACCAGAAACGAGACCTGAAGCAACAACATGAACCTGTGTCAGGCAGGTTTAGGTTGGATATGAGGAAAAAGTTCTTCATTCGGGGGGTGTTTGGGCACTAGAATGGGTTCTCCACTTGGCACCAGGCCTGACAGAGTTAAAGAAGTGTTTGGAAAACAATCACAGGCACATGGTGTGATTCTTAAAGATGTCCTGTGCAGGGCCAGGAACTAGAATTCATTAATCTTTATCGGTCCCTTCCAACTCGATATCCTACACTTCCATTAAGTAGACTTATACAGTTCTATAAGTAAGGCTTTCCTCCACATCGCCCTCTTCTCCATGCCCCAGGAACTGACATCTGACAGAATGGCCTTTCCTGCAATGAAGACTTCTTGCATGATGGGGAGTTGTACAGGAGATGGACAAGCAGCAGTTTACCAGTGCTACACAGCAACTGCATTTGAGATTTACTCTGTCTGTTTACCAGAACATGGCTTATTTTTTAGTCTCGGTGATTTCTCTCTGCAGCGTCTTTTCAGGCCCGAGTTCAGTGAGGACGCATTCATGCCCTGAAAGCAAAGCAGCATCCCTGAGGGAATCAGACTGAACTCCAGCGATTAAGCAGCACTACCAAGAGTTAAAACCTCCCTCGTACCTTCTGCATGCCCCAGTTTAACAAATTAACCCAGAAGCTGGACTTCTTTAGGGGTTATTAAGCTCTGGGAGAGACACAACACACACACACACACATAAACACACATAAACACACACACAAATAAACCCCCACACCCCCCCCGCCAGTACGTCCATAGGGCCCTTCCCACCGAGCCCTTCCCGGCCAGGAGGGGGCAACAGCTCCGCGCCGTTTGCCGAGGGCACGGAGGGCCCCGTGCGCACACGGCCCCGCCGGTGACCCNATTCGGGGGGTGTTTGGGCACTAGAATGGGTTCTCCACTTGGCACCAGGCCTGACAGAGTTAAAGAAGTGTTTGGAAAACAATCACAGGCACATGGTGTGATTCTTAAAGATGTCCTGTGCAGGGCCAGGAACTAGAATTCATTAATCTTTATCGGTCCCTTCCAACTCGATATCCTACACTTCCATTAAGTAGACTTATACAGTTCTATAAGTAAGGCTTTCCTCCACATCGCCCTCTTCTCCATGCCCCAGGAACTGACATCTGACAGAATGGCCTTTCCTGCAATGAAGACTTCTTGCATGATGGGGAGTTGTACAGGAGATGGACAAGCAGCAGTTTACCAGTGCTACACAGCAACTGCATTTGAGATTTACTCTGTCTGTTTACCAGAACATGGCTTATTTTTTAGTCTCGGTGATTTCTCTCTGCAGCGTCTTTTCAGGCCCGAGTTCAGTGAGGACGCATTCATGCCCTGAAAGCAAAGCAGCATCCCTGAGGGAATCAGACTGAACTCCAGCGATTAAGCAGCACTACCAAGAGTTAAAACCTCCCTCGTACCTTCTGCATGCCCCAGTTTAACAAATTAACCCAGAAGCTGGACTTCTTTAGGGGTTATTAAGCTCTGGGAGAGACACAACACACACACACACACATAAACANCGCCATCTCCGCCTCGGCCGCAGCTCCGTGCGGGACCGCGCAGCCCGAGCGCCCCGGTAGTTGCCGAGAGTCCCCCGCGCGCTGCGCCACAGGCGCTGCCTGACCGCCGCCACCAACCGGACGCTGCCCCCCGGCACTACTTTGCCGCCGCTGCCCTGCGCGCGCCGGGCCCGCCCCGCCGGTTGCACCGCCCGCCCCGATTCGCCCGCCGCTTCCGGGTTCCCGGCGCGCCCGCGACGTCCGGTCGTTGCCGGGGCACCGCGGATGTGACGGCAGGACGCGGCGGGGGCGGAGGGAGAGGTGAACGAGGCCGCGCCGCCATGTTGGCTTGTGAGGGCCGGAGGTGCGGCACTGCCGGGTTCTCCTGCAGCACGGACCTCGCTGGCAGCTGCCGGCCGCTGTGTCGAACGGGTTTTGTCCTTTCTGCCCCGTCAGACGTGCCGGCCCTCATCAATGCATGTAAATATCTAAAGGTGGGGTGCTAAGAGGATGGAGTCAGGCTCTGCTCGGTTGTTCCAAGCAATGGAACAAGAGGCAACGGGCAGAAACTCATCCATGCGAAATTTCTCTTGAACATGAAGATGAACTTCTTTACTGTGTGGGTGACGGAGCACTGGAACACATTTTCCAGAGAGGTGGAGGAGTCTCTGTCACCGGGGATATTCAAGAACTCCCTGGACACAATCCTGTGCAGTGTCTCTAGGATGGTCTTGCTTGAGCAGAGAGGTTGGACCAGCTGACCCACTGTGGTGCCTTCCAACCTGGCCCATTCTGTGACCCCTCCGGAGCAATAGTGGTGACCTGGAGGCTTCCATTCAATATATCCTCTGGTTGATGTGGATTATCAGGCAGACTTTCTAAAGTGTTCTTAAGGTGCTTCTCCCCATACTAATTAATGGCAATAAGCGCCCAGTGCAGGTTCAGTGCCTGCATCTGCATTCCTTCCTAAGTGGCTGTTTGGGCACTGAACACCTGAAGCCTGGGCGGGGGGGACAANTGTCACAGGGCCCCTCACGGCGTCCCCGCGCCCGCCGGACAGCAGGGCACTACCTCCTCGGCGGAAGGACACGGCACACAGCCGCACCGGCGGTCGTTTCTCCCGCCGCTCACCGCCACCCGCGGGGGCGCGTGTCCCTCCGCGCCGGGCGGCGCAGGCCCGGGGCGGGCGCGGCGGGGCCGCGGCCGCTCCCCCCGCACTCACCCGCAGCCTTGTCCGCCGCCATCTCCGCCTCGGCCGCAGCTCCGTGCGGGACCGCGCAGCCCGAGCGCCCCGGTAGTTGCCGAGAGTCCCCCGCGCGCTGCGCCACAGGCGCTGCCTGACCGCCGCCACCAACCGGACGCTGCCCCCCGGCACTACTTTGCCGCCGCTGCCCTGCGCGCGCCGGGCCCGCCCCGCCGGTTGCACCGCCCGCCCCGATTCGCCCGCCGCTTCCGGGTTCCCGGCGCGCCCGCGACGTCCGGTCGTTGCCGGGGCACCGCGGATGTGACGGCAGGACGCGGCGGGGGCGGAGGGAGAGGTGAACGAGGCCGCGCCGCCATGTTGGCTTGTGAGGGCCGGAGGTGCGGCACTGCCGGGTTCTCCTGCAGCACGGACCTCGCTGGCAGCTGCCGGCCGCTGTGTCGAACGGGTTTTGTCCTTTCTGCCCCGTCAGACGTGCCGGCCCTCATCAATGCATGTAAATATCTAAAGGTGGGGTGCTAAGAGGATGGAGTCAGGCTCTGCTCGGTTGTTCCAAGCAATGGAACAAGAGGCAACGGGCAGAAACTCATCCATGCGAAATTTCTCTTGAACATGAAGATGAACTTCTTTACTGTGTGGGTGACGGAGCACTGGAACACATTTTCCAGAGAGGTGGAGGAGTCTCTGTCACCGGGGATATTCAAGAACTCCCTGGACACAATCCTGTGCAGTGTCTCTAGGATGGTCTTGCTTGAGCAGAGAGGTTGGACCAGCTGACCCACTGTGGTGCCTTCCAACCTGGCCCATTCTGTGACCCCTCCGGAGCAATAGTGGTGACCTGGAGGCTTCCATTCAATATATCCTCTGGTTGATGTGGATTATCAGGCAGACTTTCTAAAGTGTTCTTAAGGTGCTTCTCCCCATACTAATTAATGGCAATAAGCGCCCAGTGCAGGTTCAGTGCCTGCATCTGCATTCCTTCCTAAGTGGCTGTTTGGGCACTGAACACCTGAAGCCTGGGCGGGGGGGACAAAACCCTGATCAGACTGAAGACCCCAATTAGCGTTTGTAATGGAAATTGTTAGATTTCTCGTTAAAGTAACAGGCATGGGATAAGTGGCACCGGCATAGTCGTGAATATTAAAGATACTTGAGTGTTTGTGTCCGGTTCCAGGCCACTCAATTCCGGAAGGAAATAAAGATGCTGGAGTGGGTGCAGCGAAGGTTAGTGAAGCTGGCAAAGGGTCTAGAGGATAACGAGGAGCAGCCAAGGGAGCCAGGGTTGGTGGAGAAAAGGAGGCTTAGGGGTGACCTTATCACTCTCTACAACTGCCTGAAAGCAGAGTGTAGTGAAGTGGAGATCAGGCTCTTCTCCTGGGCAACCTGTGACAGGACTAGCCTCAAGCTGTGCCAGGGGAGGTGGGGCATCAGGAGGAATTTCTTCATAGAAAGAGCAATTAAACATTAGAATGGATTGCTCAGAGAGGTGATGGAGTTGCTGTCCCTGGAAGTGTTTAAGGAAAGGCTGGACATGGAACTTAGTGCCATGTTCTGGTTAACATGGTGTTCAGTCATAGGCTGCACTTCATGATCTCAGAGGGCTTTTCCAAGCTAGTGGATTCTGTGATTCTGTGATTACTTGGACCTGCTATACATAGTATTTAAGTATTCACCTTTGCTTCGATGTATCTTGGTAGGCTCAGCAGCCACTTCTTGTTCTGACCCTTGGGCATGGACTCTGCGGATGAGTGCAGAGGAGCCAGGTAGGGGGTTCTCTTTTGAACCCTCATAGTTACATTTACAACAGGAAGTGGGATGAGGTTAGAAGGCACCCCAAAGGTGTCCCCTTCAAGCACCAAAAGGCTCCCTGTGTCTCCATCCCTTGGAGTCCATCTCCAGAGACACAGGGACAGTTACCCTTAATGGCTGTTATCGACATGCACTGTGTGCTTCTTCTGTATCTTCTGTTATTTCTCCAGACATGGCTCTCCAAGATTTCCCCCTTCCCCCAATCCTTCCTAATTTATTCCTGTTAAGCATCACCTTGTTTTTCTACTTGTGACAGCAAGTGTAGATACATTCAGTTCTGATTAAGAGATTTTAGCATGTATGGTTTTTGCTTCGTTGCCAGCAGACAACACTTGTCAAGACAGTGCAGAGTGTCTCATGCACACTGCACCTATGGCATGCCTCTTGCACCTTAAAGAAAGGTTTAAGGAGGAAAGTTGTCCTTGGGGAAGTCAACAGCTGCAGGGATTTAGTGGAAGCAGGATTTCTTAGCAGTCTTCTTGCAGTGGCGTCCAGTGACAGTGTTCTCCCTAACTGCTGTCAGGCCTCTCAGAGAGGTCAGGTTTGTAGGTAAGGAAAGATTTAACATAGGGATATAGCTGGGGAGAAACACACTCTAACACACACCAGCTCTGAACACCTTTAAATCACAGCTTTTAATGAGCCAGGCCCTGTAACATGAAGGATTCTGAAAAAGAACAGGATTATTTCAGGAATTTGAAGAGCAGGATGATTCATTCTATTTTGTAATTGAAGTTCTGAATATTCCAAATTACGTCTTAATAACTTACTATTTATCACCACTTCTCCAGTTCATTTTCACTCAACTCTGATCTTCAGGCTTTCTTTTAGACACATATATATGAAAGAATCACACAATCCTTACCCTTAAATACTTTACTCCAAGTCTATGAATTTGTTGTATCTTCTTTTGTAAGAAAGAGCTGTTGGACAAGACCTGTGTGTATTTGCAAATATCTGCAAGTAAAGTTACAATAGCAAGTCCTCCTAATGTATATATTTAACAGTGTGATTGTTTATTTATGTTGCCATTCTGTTTATTTAAATGTACATTTATATGTTAAAACCATGCTGTTTTGGTAAGAAATAAAACCTATAAAGGGAAGAGCACTGTGCTACAAGTGTAACTGCATATTCTCTTTGATTTTATCAAAACAAGGAAGTCACCAAAAATCTATGCTGAGTGACCAAGCCAAAATGGCCAATGTGGACTTGATGTGGATGTCTGTGTCCCTGTTTCCCAGGCTTGGTCCAGGGTTTATTGCCAGTACAGACAAGAGCCTGCTTGCTCCAGAGCATGTCACATTAGGATGGGCACCACGGTGAATTTGCTGTGCCCTACTGTGGCTTTTCTTTAACGATCATGTCAAAACCTGTTTAGCTTCAAGTGTGGCAGCCCTGGTATCCAGCTGCTCCTCTTCCACCTCATGACATCTAGAGGAAAGTAGTAAGAGTTTGCTTTATCCATCATGCCATGATTTTACCACAGGACTTGTTTACCTGAGGGGTACTTACAGCAAGCTTTGGTATAACTTCCATCATCATTTTGCCACGTCTGTGGCTTGTAGTTCCAAAATAATTTATCTTTTTCCATTTCTAGGGGACAGACAAAGCAATTTTTGTCAGCTAGCCTTTTTTTTTTCCAGTATGGATTATTTTTAAAAGGAACTTAACACAAATAAAATCTTTTCTTATTAATACTCAATTGCTTATGTATGTGGAGGTTACTGAAGGAAAGGAAGAGACCTGCCCTTTATTACAGTTCAAACACACAGTCACACAATCAAAAATGTTGGCATTTTTCCTTCAAAAATATTGTGGTAGCATCACTACTTTCCTCTAAGGAAAGAGGAGAAAGTTTCTTGCATAATTGTTTCATATATTATACAATTGTTTCTATGTTATACAAGTTTCTGGTATCAATTGCATTCTGCTTGGCATCAATGGTCTCAGGGAGGCAGGCATGCCATCTGCTGTGGAAGATACAGAATAAAATCAAATATCATTTGAGAGAATAAAAAAGTGGGGGTGGAAAAAAAAAGAAAAAAAGAAACAAAAAAAACCCCCACTCCTAAAATATTACCACTCCTGTAATTTTGGTTTTTCAGGAAAGAAATTACCACAATTCAGGCTTTTAAAACAAATCTTATTCTGAAGAAAATAAATATGGTACAGAGATGGACAGTTTTTCTCGGTTTCTTTTGCCCATTTCTAAGCTAAATTATTAGAAGCCCAAAGGAGCCAACTGTAATTTGTGATTTCAAGAAGAGTGGAGGAAGTTTCAGGAGGAATAAAACCTATCTGCTCTCTGACAGAGTAGTCTCAGCATCTCATTCCTGCCTTGTACAGTACCTTCCTTTAGCAGACTAGATTAAGTAGAAGTAGACCAGGGCTTTCTCTTTGCTTTTGGTCTCAAAAAGCAGACTTCTCAAACTTGGAGACCTAAACACAGCAATACAGCAATCTCCTACCCAGCCTTACAGCTGTAATGAGATGTAGATAACCTCTCCACTGATCATACCAGCAAGACTAGCAGAGGAGAAAATTGGGATTTGTGGCACCCCCAATCACTGCTATGCTATGGAAGAGAGAAAAGAGTATGGCCAGTTCCAAAGGGACCTGTGAAAATTACAGTTCTTTTGCCAGATTCCACAGTATGAAAATCTCAGCAGCACTTTGTTTGCCTATTGTATTCAAAAGAGAATTTAAAAGAAGAAATGTTTTCTATGTTACTAATAAAGCTCCCTCTCCTTTACCACTCTAATTTAAAAGCCTTTACCCCCTAGGTGGCACTGTACAATAAAGCAAGGCATGTTTAAATATGGAATGATCATTAAGAAAGAGTCATTAAGGTTGGAAAAGACCTCCAAGATCAACCTGTGGCCGAACACCACCATGTAACTAAACCATGGCCTTTAGTGCTACATCCAGTCATTTCTTGAACACTTCCAGGAACTCCAGGAACTGCAGGACCCGGAGCGACAGGTCGTTCCAATGCTTGACAACCCTTTCAGTGAAAAAATTCTTCCTGATGTCCAACCTGAACCTCTCCTGGTGCAGCTTGAGGCCATTTTCTCTTGCCCTGTCACTGGCTGCCTGGGAGAAGAGGCTGGCCTCCACCTGGCCAGAGTCTCCTTTCAGGTGGTTATAGAGAGCAATAAGGTCCCCCCTGAGCCTCCTCTTCTCCAGGTTGAACACCCCCAGCTTCTTCATTGCTCCTCATAGGACTTGTGCTTCAGACCCTTCATCGGCTTTGTTGCCTTTCTGTGGACACACTGCAGCACCTCAATGTCTTTCTTGCAGTGAGGGGCCAAAGACTAAACACAGAACTTGAGGTGCCAAGTGCAGGAGACAATCACTTCCCTGCTCCTGCTGGCCACACTATTTCTTTTACAGGCCAGGATGCCATTGGCCTTCTTGGCGACCTGGGAACACTGCTGGCTCATGTTCAGCTGGCTGTCAACCAACACCCACAGGTACTTTTCTGCTGGGCCTGTAGAATTCTTGTTTACAACGTAAACTAGCGTAAGTATGTTGAATGTAGCTGTTAGTCTCAGCTTGGTAATCCTCTTTTTCTGAATCTGTCTCTCAAAGTGAATAAAACATGCTGCTGTGAATCTCATTTAAATACAGTATTTTTACTTTCAGAGTGCTATGAAATATATGTTCCTGGAAAATTATTGTGCATCACATATATTTGTTCTGTCTGTGCTCAGTGAATAAAACAGCAGAGGCTGTGCTTACTTTAGCAAGTCATTCAGAGCAGCAGGAGCAGATTGACAGCTGTAAACTGCAGGGGCTGAGGTTCCTCACAGCTCCAGTATATTCTTACACAGAAGTTATTTTGCATCTGGTGGGAATTGGCCCAGTACTGCACATCATCATCACTTATTTTGAAACTCCCTGAAGAAAAGCCCTCCCACAAAACTTCCTCGACCATGGAACCTCTAAGAAGCACCCAGTTCCCCTTTCACCTGTCTTACATAGATATGTTTCACACCAGTCTCTACTGTGTACATAAAAACTTCTCAGGCGGAAGGAAGCCCTCTTTTCTCACTCCTCCAGTTTCTGAGTGACATTGTTTTACTTGATATCCTGCTCTTCACTCTGGTGCTGGAACATGGATTGCTTGGTGGCACAGGGGAGAAGGAATAGCCTTTGCCCTTCAGGCACTGTAACAGTGCCAGGAAACACCTTGAGTACACCCTTCTTACCCCTTGCTTTCACATACCAAAAAAAAAAAAAAGAGAGGATATCTTTCTGACAGTGTTTACCACTGTGACAGCTTTGTAAACAGTCAGAGATGCTGAGCCTAGGAGACAAGCTTAGACAGACAGGATGTTGGGATGTGGAAAGAACAAGTGGGTGCAAAACTTCTGAGAGCAAGGGGATACCACCTGGGAAACAAGGAACTGTGGAGCATAAGGGATTTAGAGAAATGATGCCAAAATATCCTCAATAAATTTCTGTAATTCCCTTTTGAGAAGAGGTGCTATGCTTTTCTTCACATTATAGTACCTGGTAAATAACTCCATCATGTACCTCCTCTTTGCTCATTCAAGATCTCCTCTGATTTTCCTTGTATATAGTATTATGTGTTTTCCCTTCATTTGTCTCTCAAAATAGCATCATTATCTTTTTCTGGTAATGGATTTAAGTCCAGAGATCATCCAAATTGTGCCATGTAAGGCTTTCCTAGGATAAGAGACAAAATATGGTTCTGTATAATCTTCTTCATTTTTCTCTTCTGGTGTCATCCAGAAGAAATCTGCCCACCCAATTACAATTACTCTGGCAACCAAAGAGGTTGTGGGAGGAGAACTATTTACATATCACCATACACTTTGGGTTCTTGACCTTCCTGTACAGAAGGCCAGCACAAATCTTATAGAACTTTGGTTTCCAGTTCAACTCTCAAATTGACAGCAGTACCTTTATTTCAACAAAAGTATACTAAGACCCAGTCCATAACTTGCAGAGGGGTAAAATTTCTAGTGTTACCTAGTTAGGAATAAAGGGTCTCTAAAACATTTTGTGATTATATCAGTGCCTTTTAGTGCGAGCAGGAATTCATTTATTCCTAACAGGAGGATGTCTGCATGACATATGTGTTAATGTCCAATGTGTCAAGCACTACTTTATGCCCTTCAACACTGCAGAGCTTTTACCCTTTTTAAGACACAGAATTAGAAAGCAAATGTACCTATGTTGAATCAGAGGCTTTGAGGAAACATTGGTTCTTTCAGCCCAGCCTTAAGAATTCTTCCTGTGCTGGCCCAAGCTGATATGCACACTTAGTAAGAAAGTCTAATACTAGATGTCTTTAGTTCGCAACAGTTAGGAGGCTGGAGCTTATTAGGAAATTATGTTATGTATCCAGGCACGGAAAAAGTAAATTCTTACTAATGACTTGTTTGTTGTAGTTATTATTCTCAGCATTTCTCCAGACATTCAGAAATAGATTATTTCTCTCTTGAGAAGTATAAAGCAATTTCTTTTCACTAAAGAAACAAATTATTTTGCTGATAAAGCCTATATGAGATGTTGTGAAAACCAAAAAATGTGTTCAGTACAGTTTTTCTACCTTAAGAGTGTGCAGTAAAATTTTTGTGTATGTTCTCGTTGTTCTTCCTTATTTTTTAAGCTCTCACAGGCATTTGAGTAAATTTGAAGTATTTTTTCCTCCAAAACTTTTAGGAACTTAGAAACATAAGACTGCCACATAATTTGTTGAAAGATGTTAAGTCTACAGTGATGGAGTTGGTTTTTAAGAAATAGGAAGGGGTTTTATCTATTATTTGCCTAGAATTGAAGGCCTCTGTAAAACTTGCATCTAAATGCCTTCATGCTGCACATCTGCAGATCATATAGAAACATCCCTTTTTTGTTTGTTTGTTGTGAAAAGCAACAGGAAATACCCTGTTGGCAGCTACTGTTCTCTGTGTGAGTCTGTGAGGTTCTGACTCAGTCTCCAGTTCAATTCAAAACCTCAGGTTTTAATGATACATGATTAAATACATAGGGGGTTTTGTTGGTTTTTAAATTAAATTTTAACTTGCTGTGTTACATCCCAGGAACAAAATACTGCATGTGATCCTGGATGAATGCGGGACAAAAATCCTAACCCATATGTTTTCTTTGTTTATAAAGATTAATGTAGACTTTATTTTATTTCAATAATTCATGTTGACTCTTGAAGTTCCAAATATATTTGACTGTAGTGGTAATTTCTGAAAGCTATTTTAAGTTCTTTCTATCTGTCCTTCCTGCCTAATCTAAGTCAGTTATAAATGCATGTGGCTTCAAAGGAAGGAGGAAAAAAGCATAATGAAAATAGTCAATATGCTCCAAAATGTTAAAAAGATAGAAAACTATTTAAAGAACAAAACATGTCTCAGGAGCTTGAGAATCACCGCGGACTGACATATGGTAATTGTATGTCAGCATATGCCTGTGCTGCTTCTACAGCATATCTCCATTTGCTAAATTCTATTTGTGTCCAAAGTTATAGCAAGAAGATCAAGTTTCAGTGCAGTTCAAAAAATGTACAAGCTTGATGATATGTTTAATTTTTAATTTTCTGTAGAAGCAATCCTGCATATTATTATTCTTTCCTTGCTCCTTCTTCTGATTTCAGAGACCATCTTGACACTTCAATTTACCCATCTCGCCCCGTGTTAAATTCTCAGGATCAGGAAAATTGGGACCAACTCCAAGATTAAAAGCATATTTTTTTAAGTTGCTGGGGGTTAAAGACTCAAAAGATGCAGTGTATAGAAACATGTAGAATTAGAAGAGGGGAAACAGTTTCAGTTTCCTGCTCTAAATCTAGTAATTTAATAACCTAATCACTGAGTCATTGTGGGTATTTGTTTCTGGTTTCTAGAACCCAGAAATCTCATTCTGAACTAAAGAAATCTCCCTTTGCAAAATTTTGCTGAAGTTAATATAATTTTAGTTTCAATTAAGTAGAAATATTAGAAAAGCGCTGGGAAATTTCAGCTGCAAACTAGCTGTGAGTTATGAGCTAACCCAAATTCTCCTATTGTTTCCTAAGCAATATTCCTTCCTCCATCCCAAAGTTGAGGATATCTGTTTGTGTCAGTTTTATAACCCATGTTAAAGCTGACAAACTACATATTTGACTCTTCTGGCTACTAGAAAAGTAGGTTGTTAGGAGCTGCAAATGATGTTGACAATTAACAGTAAAAATACTGAGTATTGTATACGGGTCTAAGATTCCTTCCATTACTACAGTGTAAGTGGAAAGCATTTTACCTAAGGATACTGCATGACAGGGAAATAGGTTAGAGCAAGAAAAGATTCCAAGGGAAACAGTGTGTTGTTTGGGTTACACAGATAAAGAAAATACAGCATGTATTTCCTTTCTATCTGGAAACAGGCAGTGAAGAATTGCAATTTCCAATCAGATGGGCAGGGAGTGGCTTCTCCTCTCAAGATAAACCCAAAATAACTTTGCCAAAGGAATGTCTCTAGATTGATACTGCTATACTCCAGATGAGAAATTCCCCCACTGTGTCTCAAGCATGGATGAACACAGCAGACTGATGAAGCAATAATTTAATCATTCAGTTTCATTAAATGGGATATAGGGTAGCTACATGTGTCAAGAGCTAGAAAAAGGAGAGCTACTTTGAACACGCACAGGCCTTGGGATTGAAAAACCACCACGATTTCTGCCCAAGGATTGTTGCACTGAAATCTTTTGGAGGTTTCTATCATAACCGAACACTGTGGCGTTACTGAGGAGAGGCTGTGCAATGGTAACTGCAGCTTCTGCTTCGCTGCATTACCTTGTAATGACATTAGCACATATTTTACATTCTGTGAGGGGAATGCTTCCCTCCTGCTCCTCCTCCCTGCCGCTTAGAAACAGTGAAGAGATGCAATCTGACACTTGAAAATGCTATAGCACTGTGACCTCACCGGGGTATAAGATGGTCTTAGTGGAGGCAGAAAATTCAGCTGCCTGAAGTACTTTTGCTTTGTCCAGCTGGTGTCCTACTGCCTGCAAAGCCGCCTCCAGACAGCAGTGCTTTGTTATTCACTTGACTTTACTAGCCCTTGTCAGAGTTAATTGGATTTGTGACATGGTCAGATGTTTATTTCTTGATTCTGTTGTGCCTTGCCTTACAGAACACATATGCCAGGGGAAACAACAGTACATCCAGCAAATACTAAACTATGAAGAGATACAGAGAAATGCTGTCCAACTTTTTAGGGGATAAAATTTAAGGAAATATGTGCTCAAAGTATTTTTTCTCTCTGATTTATGACAATATTGTCCCTTGCCTCTGATTTATCACAACAGTTAAAGTAGTTATAAAACCTTTTGTTTAAATATATCCACAGCTCTCTAGACAGTCAAATATCACACTCATTGATGTGTGTGGTCATGTATAAATGCCCAACTAAACCTTATTGTAGCTGAATGCTATTTTGGGGGAAGAATGCACATAAACCACATAAACACAAGGTTACACTTCTGGTAAAATCTCTTAGTTTATTAAGTATTTGAAAAACTTACACTCTTCATGAAAGCCACTGCCTACAGTCATAATTTTATTATACCTTCCTTTGTGTAATAACTTTTGTTTTGTACATGAGATTATATATAATAGTAGTTATACAACTCACTTTCTAAATATTTGCTACTATTACTGATGCAGTATTTTGCTGTAAATGTTATTAAATACGATGAAAAAAATGTTTATCAGGTTATTGATACCTCTAAATTATTTAAATCAAAAACCAAAAAAGAAGAGGACTTAATTTACAACTGCTAAAAAAAGCACGAGTTTTGGCATGGAATCCCAGAGAATGTATTATTCTGAAATGCAGTCTCCCTTCTTACAGAAGTTTTGGTTGGATGAGAGGCCCACACGTGGCCTTAGAGAACACATAAACACAAAACACGCTCACAGCACTCTGGAAGTCACAGTGGATCAGTCTTTTCTTCAGGCTTGAAACACGAGTAAATCAATCACAGCTTTGTGTACAAAGGGTGTATAGAAATACCTGAACATTCATTCATATGTCAGCATGAGCTAAATCTCATAGATGTTATATGATAGTAACAGCAGGAGGACAGGGAGAGAGAGAGAGACAGATTGACAAAGCAGTTAAGCATGGGCTTAACTTTAAGTTTGTATCCAAATCCTCATGAAGTCAGCAGCTATGCTGTTGGAACTATGCCAGGATGTAGCTGAAGATGTGACCATCATAGTCTATTTTATGTAAGCATGTTGTTATTAAGTTTGGAAGCAGAAATGGAGTTAGGCAGTTATTGGTAATCTGCAAGTGTTGTGAAAAACATTGGCAAAATTTTTATATTGGCTAGTGCAAGAGAGTAATAAAACCAAAGAGAAGCTACTTGTCATCACATCAGCAATAAACAGTGTGTATGATTGATTTCTATTTCATTCTAATTTTATTATTAACAGACGCCCAGTGCTTTCAATACACATAAAGCTGCAGTAGCACCGAGGCAAATCAACTGAGCTTGGTTTCATTTTGGGCAGCTATTTGGAAGCATCTGCAAAATGCACAACAAGGCTAACCTCCACTCCAACATATTGTACTAACTGAGAAACAGGAGAGGAATATTGATTTTTATTTTTTTTTTATTTACAGTGCTTCCACCTTTTGTACTGATTTTGTCAGGCTATTTGTTCCTTAAATAAGGCAGTGTTTAGTCCTTCACTTTTTGCACCACAAGGTAACATTCCATAAGCCAAAATAATATCCACCTAGACTCTTAAACTGTTACTCTACCCCAATAGGAACTTCAGGAATTGACTTACTGCCTTCAGTGAGGCTAGGTCTGAGGTAAAATCACTAAAAAGTTACTAAGCTGGAGAAATTTTATCAGAATGTCATCTACCACTGTTTCTATTTGCCAGATTAATTACAGATTTTCTTATGCTTCACTGTAGTAAGTTAATTAACAATTCTTCATTATATTTCCTTGAGAGCAGTCATAAAAAAGGTATCATCTCCAGACAACAGTCTATGAAATATTTGGTGTATCATAGTTCCTTCATTATATTCACATGTGTCTTTCAATATCATTATTTAGCTTCAATAAAGTTGAGATTTATTTATTTATTTACATGGCATCTAGTAGCAATCTACAAGCAATAGCTGGAGCAGAAAAAATAGTTCTTCTCCAACCCTGTCTATTATTGTGGAATTTATTTATTTTTGGAGTAGAGCTTCATACAGAAAGATAAATTTCCTAGCAAGCTATTCAAAATGCAGAAAAATATTAAAGAATAATCAGGAAAAGGAAGAAAAATTGCTTTGTGCACTTTTATTATTCATTAACCTGAGTTGGCACTTACTTTTATACAAAGAGTTACATACCCCAGAATGCTCCATGCTCTTAAATTGTATTTTTATCAGCCCTAGAAAGATAGGATAAAAAATACTAAGGTCAACAACCACGTACACACCAACATAAAGCTTATCAGCTTCTATTTATTCTTACAGTTCTTTCACAATACATTATTAATACCAAGGTTGTATCAACTACCATGAATATTTAACTGATTAAAAAATTGCATGTTAGTCCACAAGATATTGCTGATGTCTGATTGAATCTTAAATAAGATTAGATATTATTAGGGAAAAAAAAGAATGTTAAGATAAAAGGAAAGCAGAAACCCTCAACAAAACCTAATACTAATGTCAGAAGGCAAATTCCAGCTTAAAAAGCAACATTCTGCTGTTGCATTTTGTGTAATTTCTTTGTGAACTTTCTCCAGAAGCAGGACTGCTGCAAAGTCCTATGTTAAAGGCATCCATCCTTGTTTTCAGATATAAGGCCTTCCTTAGGGACAGAAATAGGATGTCCACTTATGAAACAATTTCTTAAAGAACTACTAAAAGCTGTCACAAGATAAAACATTTCCAGGCCGGGAAGTTCCTTAGCTTCCAGCCCTGCCGGGGGCAGGAGGGACAGCGTGTCACCCCAGGGTGACAGGGACCCTTTGGGAGGGTCCATCTGGACATCTGCTCAGGGACCTGCAACCCTGCAGGTGCTGCCAGCCCTGACACAGAGGCAGCTGCAGCTCTTGGAAGGCTGGGCCACCTGCCAAGTGCATGGGTAGAGAGCTGGCAGGCAACCAGCAAGTTTCTGGCAAAAATTTGACAAGCTTGGGTTCCACAGGACTTCTCTTTTAAAACATAAGAATGCTACTTCACAACAAAATACTAAATAGTTTATGTTAGGAAGTGCATTTTGTACAAGTCCATTTTCTCCCGCTAAAAAAACATGCTGAGTAAAATTTAACTTGACAGTTTGTAGTGAAGTTCAGATAAAACTAAACATTGAGGAATATATGTCTAATGAGAAAAATTAGTATTGAAATAAATAGAACCATACGGTCTACCTGGTATGTCTGTGTCATCTGTTGCTTCAGTAGTGCAATACAGGGCACTGTAGAAATTCTACAATTACTTCTAAGAAACACAGAAGTATCACAAACAATATATCTGCTTACCCATGGCACTTCCTTGGGCAGACCAGGGCCACACGCAGGCAGACATTGGCTGGAACAAGGGGTTAAAATGTAACTCTCCCAAGTTTTTGTTGACTTCCCTCAGCTAGAAATGGTAAAAGCATAATGTTATTTCCTGATATAGCTCAGAATGAAGTTGTCTCAGCACAATTTTTAATCCGCATTTTAGACATAAATTAGCACATATTAATGTTAATGTAATTATATTGCTTATTGTGTCTAAGCTAGAACCTTCAGCTTGGGTTGTTCAGTTTGCTTACATATTTAGAAGAGCAGGAAAATCTACAGCCCTCCTACTGCCAAACAGCATAATAATTAAGTACCTACCTAGCTGTTGAACTAGCTAAACTAAAGAATTCTAGCAGCTATATTTGTGGGGATTGAAGGCTGAATCCACACTGATGGATCCAATATTCCTTTTGCACTTGTGTCAGCGCTTTACACTCTGATAGGGTGGCTGGCAAACCCCAACCCAAGTTCAGATTTTTCAATATTCATATATTGTTTTACAGTCAGGAGCTCGCTGTAAGGGATGCTGACAGAGTTGTCTCTTTTGAGTCCCTGCATCTCACTGAAGTTGGTTTTCAGTATTTCCCCTTCAGCTTTAAACAAATGCAAGTTTCATGCACCCAGCTAAGTATTAATTGGCCTGATGCCTATCACTTTATGCCATGTCACATTCCTTCAGCTCTTGTAAATGTGAGAACCAGTTTCAGCTGTTATGTGCACTTGAACTTCTGCTTATATTTTGCAGGAATCTAAACAATCTGTTAATGAAGATAGGACTATCTGTAGCAGAGAATCACTGTCCTATTTTGTCCTTTGACAGCAAGAAAACACCAGCATTTCTGTCATCCTTTTGCAGCCAGAAATTTCTGTTTTACCAGTACAAGACTTCCAAGTGAAAATATCTGGCAAAAGACAACAGAAAGTGCAAAGTCTTGTCTCAAAGTTTCCATTCTATATGTTGCACTATTTAACTTCCTTGATCAAGGAAGGTGGTGAAGTTCAACTCTTCTTCTTTGACAGCCAGCAGGAACAGAAGTAGTCAGTACACATTTTAATGTGCTGCTGTCTCGTGCGCTCTCCAGCCCATGAAGAGAAACTGCATTCCCTGTAAGGATTCCACTGTGATGAAATCTTGTATGTTTGGCTGCCTTCCTAACAACACCTAGCAGCATCCAGCATACATGCTTATACTGTATTAGAATATAAAAATTTTGTAAATGCGGAAAAGAGACATTTTCTGAAGTTAATTAGTACAGCTAGGAAAGAAAAACATATCAAACAGGAAGGGCTGCACTGCAGACCACGTGTATAAATCAAAGCCTTTTCTTCAGAGAAGGACACCTTTATTTAGTGAATTGATATTAAGCTGAATTTCTTTTTCCACCTCGTATGTTCTTGGTCAGTGGCATTTTTCATGAGACAAAGCAAATGCTGAAATGCTATGGGCTGTAAGGGAAAACAGCTGCTAGTCAGAACTGCGGTATTGAGAGCACTTGGTCAACCCAACTTCATAGAATGTTTAAGTACCTCCAGACTGCATCACATCTGTCAAAGCAGCAGCAAATACAACATAAAATGTAGAGCAGGTCCAATTTTTAGTGTGTCAGTAGAATCAGCCTGCAGTTAAAAATAACTGCCTTGGACAGCTTAGCAGGCAGATACAGTTAATCCTTTAAAGGATTTGCAGGTATTCATAGCTTAAGAAGTAAGTATAGTGGATTAAGCCAATAGGAGATTGTAGACAGTCAAAGACAACCTTCACATACTAACATTAAAAAAATTAAAAGAACAGTTTCTTTTATATGGTTCTTTCCTGACAATCACCTCAATTGTCAGTATGTGTCAGAATCCCATATAGTGATATATGAAATAAAAATGTTCGTTATTAACGTCAATATGTGTGATATTTAAGTTATCAGAAAGCAGTGAATTTCTGTTGTCTTCTTTTTCCATTATCCTATAAGTACTTTGAAAAGCAGAACTGCATTGTGAAAACAAATTAAAATACATCTACTTATGTAATAAATAATAATAAAACTAAAATGGTAAAATTCCTATTAGTAAGAAGAAAAAAGGCTGTATTATTTTTATAGGTTGAATTTTATATTGCTTGTATTCTTTTTCAGGATTCACTGACTTAGGCTCAGCTGACAGATGTGGGCCTTCAATACATTCATAAACAATGTGGAAAAGAACACACATAATAAAACAAAGAAAAAAAAAATCAATGCCACAAAACTATTAGGCTGAGGGAATCTAGGGCTGGCTATGAAAAGCTTCGGAGGTAGTTCAACACTGAATGGGTGATAAAATGCCAGAGGCTATTCACTGTCATTAATGCAATGCAATGCACATCAAGAAGGGAAGAAAAAATACACATATATGTATATATATAGGGTGTTAGTATCACCAGGAAAGAAATCTGAAAGTATCTGGTGCTTAAAGGAACAAACATACATGGGATTTATTTAAAAATTAACAGAGAGAAACATGAAAAATCTGTCCTGTAAACACTCAGGCCACAAACACATTATGAATACTATATGGAGCTTTAGTCATTCCATTATCAAAATATATTAGAAAAATATCTAGAGAAGAATATGAGAGCAATGTATCAAGTAATGAACTTTATTCAAAAGCTGACCTGGTAATAGTTATGAATAAGTTTTCATAATATAAATATTGGAAGGCATGCTTTTTTATATTTTTTAAATAATAAACTAAACTTACTTTCATTGGATATTGTGAGGCACAAACCGTACATGGATCAGAAAAATCACAACTTCATTGATTCAGCAGTTCTATTCAGTAGGTCAGCAGTAACTGTTAAACAAAAGAGTCTCCTAGTCACTGAAGGCCTGAAGAGCATGATGGAAAAGTCACTGTAAGCATGACTACCTCCAGACATTTTTTCCATAAGTATCTACTTACTAGGTTAGGTAGACTTTTCATTTGGTTGAATTCAGCAGTTCTCAGGTCCTCATGACTACAATGACTGAAATAATGATGTACATTGTGTGGCATATTTTTACAAGAAATTTGGCCAAGAGCTCCCTTCTTTCACACCTCAACTGTGTTAACTGAAATATATGTAGATAAGAGATACACGAAAGATTAAGAACAGAATATTACTCCACAAGGTTATAATTAGGACCTGCTCTTCCCAGGTGATTCAATAGTGGGATGTATTGTTGACTCTGATGCTTGAACAGAATTGTGATACATAGGAACAGAAGAGAACTCCTGAATTACTGAAAGTACTCAACTCTTACACTTGCAGTTGTATCACTTAATTTATTTCAGAAACTGACCAAAGTACCTTTTGTAACTACTCTATCAGATGGCAGTCTCAAAGTGTCTCTCCCCAGACAGGAAATTCTGTTTGATTTTTAGAGTTGGTATATTCCTAGTCAGTCAATGACTTATGCTCTTCTACCACAGTTCCTTGGCTTAAAGAGAGCTTTACCCCTGTGATGGCTCGTGCAGAGAAGGAAATTATATCATCTGCTACTACTCGTATAGCTTGGCTCACTGAGGCAAGCTCTTTAACACCACATCTCTCCTACCATGGTATGCAATGTGAAGAGGTCCCAGCTGGCTGTACATCAGGCCTGTCAGAGCAGACACTACAAACATTCTACACCCACATGCCCCTCATGGTCCCAAGAGCTGTGCAGATAGGTTAGCACATTCCTTTCAGGCCAATGTGCCCTGTCACTGACACAGCCAGTCTTCCTCAGCATGTATTCAGAGCCAAACTAACATGGCTGCACTAACTCACTTCTGGAAAGAGTTCAGTGGTGGTTAGATCAATTATTTATACACTATACTTCACTGTGCAGTGTAATTACACTCCTAATTTCCCACTCTACACTTCCAATCCCATGGATCACCAAGCTCTTTCTCCTCACTGACTCTGTACTGATTTGCCTTTCTGGAACGCAGAATTTCCATGGAACAGACTCCAATTTTTCCATACATCTCAAAGTCTATGATAATCTTTGACACGCAAACTGAAAAGATTTTCAGCATTTACACTAGGGACTTTGCTGGAATGCTGAGCCCTGCAAGTCACGACCATGACTCTGAAGCTTAGTGACAATTCTATTATGAAAATGACATCACTTCTTATCATTTTGGAAGAAACATCTTCACATAGTAGTGGCAGATAACTGACATCACCAAGTTCCTATGAGATGCCTGAGAAGGGAAGAAAAGCAGTTAAAACAGTAGGAAATCAAGACTGACAGAACACTTGACAATGGTCCTGCACTTTTTAAGAGCACTCTATCTTAATTTCTCACACATTCCAGTCTTTCCCTTTGCTTAGGTAACCTGGACATCTTTCACTCCTCATGGTTTCTCTGGCTGCATTCCACACTGCAGATTTGTTGCTGCAAGTCACTCCTACTAACAGACACTGCACACAGAACACAGTTTCAGGAAGTCTACCACTTATCTCACTGAGTGCTTCACTGTCATACCAGCACTTTTTCTGAATTCAGGAAGGGCAGGGGTCTAGAAGCGGGAATGAGAGAAATTGTTTAGGCAGTGAATTCTATCCTGACACAAGCATGGAGGAAAGACCAGAACAGAGATCAACATGAACCTCAAAAAAAGGATTTGAGGACATTAAAGGGCTCCAAAACATGGGGATACCATAAAAAGAGCTGTACCACAGGGCAAATGAAACATAGTATCATAGAATCACTCCAAGATCCTTGAGTACAACAATTTACCTAACACTGACGACACCAAATCATGCCCCCAAATGCCACAACAGCAGAGGCTCCAGGACCTTAATGGTCCAGTTTGACTTGGTGGGTGGGAGGACGAGGGGCATTCATGTTTTACAGATGAGTAAGAAAGGGGCTGTGAAAGAAAGTCACTTAAGAGAAAGGACACATTGAAAAACATTTAAAATGAAGATTTTTTTTTTTTTAATGTGTGGCCTTCTGCAGAAATTTAGATTTGGTTATTGAATAGCATCACATAATAGCTGTGTATGCATATTTATTCTTATGAAAGCAAGCAAAATACTACTGAAGTTGGATATACAGCCTATATGTATTTACCCCAATATGAAACCATACAATGTTTACCTTACAGTAATTTATCCTCTAACATTTTTTGAAAATCTGTAACACATATCTCAAATCAGACTATGTAATTAGAAAGATATGTGTTTGCTTAGCAAAGGAAGCAGGACAGTGGTACTTCCTCATTCCCTTTCTGCTATCCTAATGTCCTATGGCCACTGTACGTGGATTCTGTGTTCCTCACACATTGAAGAAATGAATGAACATGAGGAAACAGCCTGGAGGAAACAGTCTGTGTTTACTATCCTTTCATGCCCATTGTGCTCTGTGGCAATACCTCTGGCTTAACAGGCCTTTCACTTGATTTAGTTCAAGTCAAGGGAAGAATCAGCCCCACAGTGTGCCCATACACCTATCCAACATCCCTGACTAACCTTCTGAATGCCTGTCCAAAGGCAAAACAAAGCAAGTGAAGATTTCAGATGCAATCTGAATGCAATGTGATGTAGCCAGACAAATACTTCAACTGATCTTGATCTCTTTGCAAAACATGGAACACTGCACTAATAAATATCAATAGCCACTTCAAAATCTTCAGAGTACTTAGCTAAAATACCTTCATTGTAGTCATACAGCCAAGTGTTAGCAAGCTTTCATCTTAAAGATAGATGCTGCTTTGTCAGTTTGCAAAGAATTTAGAGAAAAAAATTAAACCAAACACAGGAAGCCCCAATGACAAGCAGAACACTGGACGACCATACAACTTTTCTGGGGGAAAAAGCCCCCCTGATTTTCTTAGAAAACATGTAATGTTGAATAAATCAAGAATTTTTCTTTCCTTACTTTTCTTTGTTACTTTTACTCACTCAGGTATACTTGCTGTGAATCAGTTTCATAGAACAGTACCTGAATTAAGATTTGATCATTTTTCTTTATCCTGTCAAGATTCTTACCAAAGTAATGAGAAATTGTTTTTATGGTCCACGAGATGAAAGATGTATTCCTTTACTATGAGTAAATAAATTTATAAAAAAATCAGGTAATCGTCAAGTACATCCACAGACCTGCTCCCATCATACAGGGATTAAGAATCAGAGGCCCTTCCCTCGAGTGTGGCATCACTGAGCGAAGGGCAGGGATAAGAACCTGGGAGGGTGCCATGAACAGGACAAGAACAGAGCATCTGTTCCTGTGTGGATTTTTCTCTCCTCCCACACATTAAAGGGAGATATGCATATGAAGTGTGTACGGTGCTTATTTTTAACCAGTCAGGCAAAAGGCCATGATGGCTCTGTCCGATTGCTCTGTTTATCCCAAGGACAACAACAAATGCCTTGTGCCGAGATCTGACATTCTCCCTTCATGCCATGGTATCCCCCTCCTTATTCTTCAAATATTGTCTTATGTGTTAAAAATGTGTCTCAACAACACATATTCTTGGCACTCTGCAGGCAGTTCTGCTCGTTGTTTTTGTGGATTACGTCTCTTATTACAACATAAGGATAGATCTTGCCAGGACTTAAATAAAAGCCAAAACACCCCAAAACAATCAGGCCTCCCTCCACGCTAAAGAACCTTCATAATTTTGTTTACTGAATATATTATTTCTTTTAGGTTTGCTTTCAAGCAAGAACTCTCAACTGTCATTGCCAGTATTTCTCCTCTTATGATATTAATAACTTTCTTTTTGGTTTCTGTTAGACATCCTAAGACATTTTAAGGGTATTCTAAGGCAGTTCCTCATATGGACAATTTTTATTTATTTTCTGTTTGGGCTATGTTTTTCTACCAATTCACAGAGAGTACAGTACAGATTAGTCATACATTCATAACTTGATTATACTAACCAAAGTCATCCATTTATGCAGTTCTGAGGAGGAGGATGATTTTACCAGGCAATTTTATTGAAAAGGACATCATCCTCACCAAAGATATCATTCACAGCAAGAGTAATACGGAAAAGAATATCCTCCTCCAACATTTGAAACAACACACCCTTTAGTTAAAACTGATTTCTAACCCAGTAATTTAAGGAAGTACATATGTATTTTTTGAACTCTGTAGAGCTTCAAAGACTAGACTGTGAAAGGGAAAAAAAATGAGGAAATCACATGTATCACTTACTTTGCAGTAAATGGAAGATATCTTACCCTATTATTCCTACTGAAGACAAAGCAAACACAAAATTTTTCGTGGATACCTTAAGACAACATGCATGAAGTAGCTGCCACATCACAAACACAGATCCTTCCTTGTTTTATGTTAGCCTATTCAAACAGCCATGCCATCTGGCAACCAAAAAGCCACTAGAAAGAAAACCAGCTACTTGAGAAACAGTCATTCAGCTCCCTCAGGTAAAGAAGTCACTGAAAAAGCAGAATTGTAAATAAAACACAAGGAAGTGCCTGCTGCTGACTGCCTCTACACTAATCTGAAAAATTATTAATTCATATATATTTTTTCTGAATAAACAGTATTGTATTAAAGAACCAAAACAAATCAAACGAACCAAACAACCTGAGACATTTCTCTCTTGGAAGAAATTACCCTGCTCAAACCAGTAGAACAACTGTACTTATACCATGTGGCCCTGAAAGAGCTGAATGTGCCTTGAGAGGGAATATACCTAGTCTCCCAATGGAAAAAAAGGACACTCAGATCTTGGCTGATCAGACCCTCCATAGTTATCTTCTATAAATGCATAGTAAGCACATACTTTTAATCATCAGTGAGACATGTAAAGCACATTTTAAATCCCACTGATTCCAAGTAAGTTTAAGGATGCACTTGAACATATGTTTAAGATGCTCTGCTAACAAATTTAGTTCAAGAAATCAAACATTGCCTATGTGAAATAAAACAGTTTTTGTCTCCCTTTGCAGCAGACCATAATATACTGCTTCACAGCAAGCTAGTTCTGACCATTCCTAAAAATTTACAGCGCAGTATGTAGAAAATAAATTTAGAAGTAAGTGGTATATAGCCGCACACTCTGCAGAGCTTATATTACCAACCAGCACAAATCATAACTGGATTAATATCAAGATTTATACTTGGTCAAATGAAAAACAGAAATGTGATCACAGAACTGGTCAGAGTCTCGTATTTCTTAGGATTAATCCCAGTAAGGCTCCTGAGACATGTTTGTTATTCTTAAGTATTATCTATACAGTTTATGTTAACAAATTTCAGCATACAGATTGAAATATTAATTCTGTGCTGAAGTAATCCATTTGCAAATTGTGCTATTGCAACTATTCAGGTAAGTCATACAGTATTTTTTCATTTCTTGACAGAATAACTTGAATGTTGTAAACAAGATCAGTAATTCACTTTCAAGTTTCAGATGACTGGCTGTTAATACAACAAAATAGCCACTTTCAAAAATCATTACCAACTTAATGAATGCTTTCTGAATATTAACTGTCCACAAATTCCAATCGGCAAATAATGACAAATCATCCTGTCTTTCTCTTTTAAAGTCTTAGTTTTATACTTCTGAATACATTACATCCAAAGGCAACAAAATATCCTTTTGGAAATTTAATGTATTCTGCTTCACCATTGCTGCCTTTTCAAAGGGAAGCTTTTTGCACAGAAAACTACAAGTATGTATTGAGCACAGTGACCTCTATAATTTTGATTTCAACAACAAGGTCAACATCGCTAAGAAGCTGGTTTTGCCTTAAAGGCAAAAGTCTCTCTAAGAACCCAAACTGGATCTTTTAAATGTAATTGAACTATAACAATTCATTTCCATAGGCTTATGAAAAAAATACCTTCTAAACTTGCAACCAATTTTATAGTATTTGGCCACTGACAATAGATGCAGACAGGGAAGCTGGACCATTACTTTTTGAATTTCATACTTTGCTAATTCAGACAGAAGTTTTTTATGTGAAGAGAGACAGGCAACAAGGAGCCCCCCTGTTAAGAACAAGTACAGCATAGTCAAAACACACCAGAAAGTGAAAAGGCACAGAATTTGAGAGAAACCAAGACTCCATTCCCAGTATCACCAGCCAGCTGTGCACAGGAGGTATCTTTCCCTGTTGGTGCCTCCTTGGTCAGCACAGCACAGCTGACACAGCTGTCTCCCTCCCAGGGTCTGCTCTTTTGGCATCACCCCAGGGCAGCTCACAGAGGGATGGAGAACTTGCCTGTATTAGGAAATGACATTATTTCATCAGTGAGATGCTGCTGCAGTTTACTCTTGTGCATGTGTGTAGTTAAGCTGTTGGCAGAGGTGTTTCCAGTTAGAACAGCTGTAACAATCATCAGCTGAAAAATGTTATTTCTCATCATAGTTGACAGACCTGTTTCTTCATTACCTTTGTATTGTATAGTCATACCTACCTGTGCAAGTGTAACAGTCACTGAGTATAATATAGTATCAAAGCAAAAACTTAACTTTAACTTCAAAACTTACAGCTTGATAGTAGGTAGGGAAGACCTTATATTTAACATCCTTGGCTAAATCGCTACAGGTTGGGTGAGGTAGGAGAAAATGAGGCTTTAATGTTTGCCAGGCATCATTAACATCTGTTCCTGTTCACAGCTACGTTTTAGAAAATGCTAGTGGAGTGTTTTTTCCTATACATTCACAAGATCATTTTGGCAGACAAACTTATTTCACAGGGTAGGAAAGTAAAAAATGTATTACTGATTTCACCCCTGCTTTTCTATGGTTGCTTCATTATAGCTTTCCTAAATTTCCTCTTCCTGTCATACTGTACAGCTAACTCTATGAATAATTTAATTGGGATACACTATCAGCACACTGCAGTTGATGAAGGCTTGATTCTCTCAACATTTTTGCTTCCATCCTGATTTTTTTGTAACCTAACCTGAGAGCATGATGACCAAGCATTTCCATTTTCACTTTCTCCTCTGCAGCTCCGGAGGCAGAAATACAACGGAGAGGAGGCAGAATGGGGGGGGGGGGAGGATGCCTTCTGCCAAAGGAAGAAAACACATTACACAACCCATCATCAAAACTTCATGTGTGACAATCTGGTAAGTGAATCCTCAGGGAATTTTAACTATACACATTCCTTAACAGGTACACAGCAAAATCCTCCATGACAAGAGGATGACACAGTGAAAGCCACCTTAAAAAGACTCCAGAATGAATGGATGTCTGAGGAAGGAGGTGGGGAGAAAGAAAAGAGGTGGTCTCTCACTGTGAATAATCCTTGGTATCTTTATAATTAGCAGATTTTTTTTTTCCAGATAGCAATATTAGCCTCTATAACAGTGAAACACCAGGAAAATTGCACAGTCTTTTCTCAACATGAATATGTTCCTAACTCAGCACAAAAAAGCAAGCTTTTATTATCATTCTTCCTTGCAGCCTTTTATTTTCTGCTACTTAAACATATTTAAATATTACTTCTGTCATCTACATTCTAATTTCAAAAAAGTCCTAGGGTTATATTATTTACATATCCAAATTGAATATAGTTCACATATGAACAATATGATAAGGAACATAATTTAAAACAACAAGCAACATGAAGTAGTTTAAAACTCTCCTTACTTTTCAGTGTCTCTGTAAGTGAGGTGTTTAAAGCTAATTCATCAGATTTCAGTGATTTTCTCCCTTTTAATAAAGTTTTACAAAAATCTAAAAACCACACACCAGGATAAACAGCAATCCATTTCTAATACTAAGCCATTTCAGTAATCAATTTTTCTGTATTTTTGTGGTTTAAGTAGTTGACCCAACAGTGATGAAAACCAGAGATACCAGGTGAAGGCAGTTCACAGCAGGCCATAAGGAGGCCTTGCAGGATCATGAAGAAAGGGTTTTTTCTTGGCAGCTTTTCAGCAGCATTCCTCTATTCAGTGGTACCTGTTTACCGGATAACGCAACATCAAAACCTTGCCAGTCTTCTGCACCTACATTCTGTCCATGACAAAATACTTCTGATCAATAACTGTGCATTTATTGTCGCAGATACCTCCAATTCAGCATATGGCTACCGTCATTTCACTTATTTTATACCTGAAGTACCTGAAAGAAATACACTTTCATGAATGGTGACCTACACATTACAACAGCTGATCCCTACCAAAACAACAAACACGAGAAAGAAACGTCTGTATTTTGGGTTGCAGAGCAACAGAAAGCCATTGAGAGAAACACATGGCTAAGAAAAACAGATTTTTTTTCCTTCCTGTTTCAAAATACTACTTAAAATCAGTGTCTTCCGGGAAAAATAAAATCAACACAACAGCAAGAAAAATAAAAGTAAAAATTGCTGGCACACCTAAGTCACTAACACAGCCAATACCTTTCCATACACCCAGTCTCTGGGAAATTGCATCCTTTGTTTAAAAGGAGGGACACAAGGAAACATCCTCTGCCTTAGGTCTTCCCTGAATTCCCCTAAAGTGACAAAACTTACTCACTGAACTTTTACAGAATTTACCGCCATTCTTGTGTTAACCTAGGAAACGTATAAAGAGAGGGCTGGCACACTTGCTTGCTTCTTCTGGGACTTCTAGCCAAAGTCCAGCTGTTCAAATGACGGTGATGTGACCCATCTTTTCCGAATTCTCAAGCGATACTCGTGAGAGAAGAGCACGTAACGAGGCCTCTTAGAGAGGATGACTACCCTGTCCTCCCCAAAAGGTACGCCTTGCCCTTGAGCCACACTTACTTCTCTTGGATGCGAGGTGCTTCCTGCAGGGCTGGGGCTGCCCAGGGAGCCAGCGGCACAGCGCAGCCCCCTGCCCACGGCAACACCTCACGCTGGGAGCAGCGCTGAGAGCAGCCGGGCCGAGAGCCGCTCGCTGCTGTGCCGAGGCGGCTGCGGGAGGCGGCCGAGGGGAGCGGCTGAGGAGAGAGGCCGGAGCGCCGCTGCTCCCGC